>CAHIKZ030002867.1:0-17500 GCA_903632075.3 Acanthosepion pharaonis
ACGTAATATCAGTTCTCTTATAGAGCAGTGAATACTGGACAACTTCTGCATAGATGAAGAGAGACTTGAAACGAAACAGAGAAAAGAGGATGAACAGCTACGTAATATCAGTTCTCTTATAGAGCAGTGAATACTGGACAACTTCTGCATAGATGAAGAGGAGACTTGAAAGGAAACAGAAAAGAGTGACGAACAGCTACGTAATATCAGTTCTCTTATAGAGCAGTGAATACTGGACAACTTCTGCATAGATGAAGAGGAGACTTGAAAGGAAACAGAGAAAAGAGTGACGAACAGCTACGTAATATCAGTTCTCTTATAGAGCAGTGAATACTGGACAACTTCTGCATAGATGAAGAGGAGACTTGAAACGAAACAGAGAAAAGAGTGACGAACAGCTACGTAATATCAGTTCTCTTATAGAGCAGTGAATACTGGACAACTGCATAGATGCATAGATGAAGAGGAGACTTGAAAGGAAACAGAGAAAAGAGTGACGAACAGCTACGTAATATCAGTTCTCTTATAGAGCAGTGAATACTGGACAACTTCTGCATAGATGAAGAGGAGACTTGAAACGAAACAGAGAAAAGAGTGACGAACAGCTACGAAATATCAGTTCACTTATAGAGCGGTGAATACTGGACAACTTCTGCATAGATGAAGAGGAGACTTGAAACGAAACAGAGAAAAGAGTGACGAACAGCTACGTAATATCAGTTCTCTTATAGAGCAGTGAATACTGGACAACTTCTGCATAGATGAAGAGGAGACTTGAAAGGAAACAGAGAAAAGTGTGACGAACAGCTACGTAATATGAGTTCTCTTATAGAGCAGTGAATACTGGACATCTTCTGCATAGATGAAGAGGAGACTTGAAACTTGAAAAAGAGTGAAACAGAGTAATATCAAAAGAGAAAAAATGACGAACAGCTACGTAATATCATTTCTTATAGAGCAGTGAAACTGGACAACTTCTGCATAGATGAAGAGGACTTGAAACGAAACAGAGAAAAAGTGACGAACAGCTACGTAATATCAGTTCTCTTATAGAGCAGTGAATACTGGACAACTTCTGCATAGATGAAGAGGAGACTTGAAACGAAACAGAGAAAAGAGTGACGAACAGCTACGTAATATCAGTTCTCTTATAGAGCAGTGAATACTGGACAAACTTGCATAGATGAAGAGGAGACTTGAAAGGAAAAGAGAAAAATAAAAAGTGACGAACAGCTACGTAATATCAGTTCTCTTATAGAGCAGTGAATACTGGACAACTCTGCATAGATGACTTGAAAGATGAAAAAGAGGAGACTTATGCAGTGAATACTGGAAAACAGAAAGAGACTTGAAAGCAGAAACAGAGAAAGGAGACTTGACGAAACAGCTACAGCTAATATCAGTTCTCTTATAGAGCAGTGAATACTGGACAACTTCTGCATAGATGAAGAGGAGACTTGAGAGCAGTGAAAACAGAGAAAGGAAACAGAGAAGTGACGAACAACGTAATATCAGTTCTCTTATAGAGCAGTGAATACTGGACAACTTCTGCATAGATGAAGAGGAGACTTGAAACGAATAGAGAAAAGAGTGACGAACAGCTACGTAATACTTATAGAGCAGTGAATACTGGACAACTTCTGCATAGATGAAGAGGAGACTTGAAACGAAAAGAGAAAAGAGTGACGAACAGCTACGTAATATCAGTTCTCTTATAGAGCAGTGAATACTGGACAACTTCTGCATAGATGAAGAGGAGACTTGAAAGAAACAGAGAAAAAAGTGACGAAAGCTAAAAAATAGAGCAGTGAATCTTCTGAATAGATGAAGTGACGAAAATCTCAATATCTTATAGAGCAGTGAATACTGGACAACTTCTGCATAGATGAAGAGGAGACTTGAAACGAAAAGAGAAAAGAGTGACGAACAGCTACGTAATATCAGTTCTCTTATAGAGCAGTGAATACTGGACAACTTCTGCATAGATGAAGAGGAGACTTGAAAACGAAACAGAGAAAAGAATGACGAACAGCTAAATATCAGTTCTCTTATAGAGCAGTGAATACTGGACAACTTCTGCATAGATGAAGAGGAGAGGAAACAGAGAAAAGTGACGAACAGCTACGTAATATCAGTTCTCTTATAGAGCAGTGAATACTGGACAACTTTTTCATAGATGAAGAGGAGACTTGAAACGAAACAGAGAAAAGAGTGACGAACAGCTACGTAATATCAGTTCTCTTATAGAGCAGTGAATACTGGACAACTTCTGCATAGATGAAGAGGAGACTTGAAAAGGAAACAGAGAAAAGAGTGACGAACATTTACGTAATATCAGTTCTCTTATAGAGCAGTGAATACTGGACAACTTCTGCATAGATGAAGAGGAGACTTGAAACGAAAAGAGAAAAGAGTGACGAACAGCTACGTAATATCAGTTCTCTTATAGAGCAGTGAATACTGGACAACTTCTGAACATAGATGAAGAGGAGACTAGATGAAACTTGAAAAACAGAGAAAGAGTGACGAACAGCTACGTAATATCAGTTCACTTATAGAGCAGTGAATACTGGACAACTTCTCTGCATAGATGAAGAGGAGACTTGAAACGAAACAGAAAAAGAGTGACGAACAGCTACATAATATCAGTTCTCTTATAGAGCAGTGAATAGACAACTTCTGCATAGATGAAGAGGAGACTTGAAACGAAACAGAGATGATGAACATCTAAATATCAGTTCTCTTATGTGAATATGGACAAGCAGATGAATACTTGGACAAGCTTAATATCATAGATGAAGAGGAGACTTGAAAGGAAACTTGAAACAAAGAGAAAAGAGTGACGAACAGCTACGTAATATCAGTTCTCTTATAGAGCAGTGAATACATAGATGACAACTTCTGCATAGATGAAGAGGAGAATTGAAACGAAACTTGAACAAAGAGAAAAGAGTGACGAACAGCTACGTAATATCAGTTTCTTATAGAGCAGTGAATACTGGACAACTTCTGCATAGATGAAGAGGAGACTTGAAAGGAAACAGAGAAAAGATTGATGAACAGCTACGTAATATCAGTTCTCTTATAGAGCAGTGAATACTGGACAACTTCTGCATAGATGAAGAGGAAGACTTGAAAGGAAACAGAGAAAAGAGCTTGACGCTACGTAATATCAGTTCTTATAGAGCAGTGAATATGGACAACTTCTGCATAGATGAAGAGGAGACTTAGAGCTAGTAATAAGTTCTCTTATAGAGCTGGACAACTTCTGCATAGATGAAGAGGAGACTTGAAAGGAAACAGAGAAAAGAGGACGAACATGAAATATCAGTTCTCTTATAGGGCAGTGAATACTGGACAACTTCTGCATAGATGAAGAAAACTTGAAAGGAAACAGAGAAAAATTGACGAACTACGTAATATCAGTTCTCTTATAGAGCAGTGAATACTGGACAACTTTGCATAGATAGGAGACTTGAAACGAAAAAGAAAAAGAGGATGAACAACGTAATATCAGTTCTCTTATAGAGCAGTGAATAATGGACAACTTCTGCATTCTGACTTGAAAGGAAACAGAGAAAAGAGTGACGAACAGCTACGTAATATCAGTTCTCTTATAGAGCAGTGAATACTGGACAACTTCTGCATAGATGAAGAGGAGACTTGAAACGAAACAGAGAAAAGAGTGACGAACAGCTACGTAATATCAGTTCTCTTATAGAGCAGTGAATACTGGACAACTTCTGCATAGATGAAGAGGAGACTTGAAAGGAAACAGGAAAGAGTGACGAACAGCTTCGTAATATCAGATGAATACTGGACAATTTTTGCATAGATGAATTCTTGAAACGAGAGATATCAAAAGAGTGATGAACAGCTACGTAATATCAGTTCTCTTATAGAGCAGTGAATACTGGACAACTTCTGCATAGATGAAGAGGGGAGACTTGAAAGGAAAGCAGAGAAAAGAATGACGAACAGCTGCAGTGAATACGTAATATCGAACAGCTACGTAATATCAGTTCTCTTTATAGAGCAGTGAATACTGGACAACTTCTGCATAGATGAAGAGGAGATTTGAAAGGAAACAGAGAAAGAGTGACGAACAGCTACGTAAACAGTTCTCTTATAGAGCATGAATACTGGACAACTTCTGCATAGATGAAAGGAGACTTGAAAGGAAACAGATAAAAGAGTCGAACATGTAATATCCAATCCTCTTCTGGCGGTGCCTACTTTTGGTTTCCCCACAGATGAAAATGAAACTCTAGGCAACAGAGATGTGGTTATATCAAAGGGAGAAGAGAAGAATAGATACCGTTCATAAGGTTATTGTCGAATTCAGTCTCCGATTCCTCAAACCGAACCGCTGTTCATTGCTTCATCGGGCCTCCTCTTCTTCTCCTCCTAGCTATGTATAAATACTAGGTTTAGACTGGCTTTTATAGCTTTCGGGTGACAAACTCTCTAGGAGAAAGTAACTCTGAATTCAAAACTGTATGTAGCCCATACTATTCAGCTAGAAAATAATTCGGAGTTTGGGCCCAGTTTGTCGCTGATTTCAGCCTCGTTCTGGCAGTTCCCGCCACGCTGCTGGTGCTAAACTGTAATGGCCTTACTGTTCCTTTGTATACACCAGCGACGTGGAGATGGGGACATGCTGCATGGGCAACATCTTGTTCTTCATAACATCCTGCTCAATATTGATCCTACCTTACAGATAAGTGAGATCAAATCCATAGTTATTGATTACCGGCGGCAGCCTAGCCTGATCTGATCTATATCAAAAGATACTGGGAATATAATGAACGGACTTTTAAAGAAAAACATGAATGAAAACAACACATTTACTTAGAATAAGAAAGAGAAAACTGTAAATTATGGCGCACATAATGAGTGAAGAGTGCTTGGCAAACACCCACAGGTCACAATGAAAGTAAGAACCCCTGAGCAAACTACATTCGAGCGTGGATAAATGGATAAGGGCTCGAGAGCGATAGTAAGTACCAAACATTACATATATATACATAAAGAATAGGAAGTTATGGAGAGCTACGATCGCGTATATAATGCAGGGATACAGCATGTAAAAAGAACTACTTATTGCCGTATAAATTATCTAAGAAGATTAGATTCTTGCCCATTGCATTTCTGTAAACATTCTTTCTCAATATTACTAAGTTTGGCTTAAGGCACAAATAATTGAGCCCCCAGTGAGGATTTAACTCACTACACTAGCAATGAGCTGTTAGACTCGTTTGTTAGGCGTTGCTTTTCAGCAAATGTTATGTTCAGATATTTACTAAGTCAAACAGGATAGCAATATACTACATGTTTTTATTTTTGGTGAACAGTTAAAGAACTTGGCTGACAAGTTTTCCCTCCACCACTATATTCTCCAGACCTTCCCCTTCTTTTGATTACCATTTATTCCTGTTTTCGCAGAATTTTTAATGACAAATTTTCAATTACATGAAAGCCTACAAAAAACAAAGTAGTTCTTTCTTTATCATTCAATAAAAAAGTAATTCTTTCTTTATCATTCGATAAAAAAGGACATAATTCACGTAGTTCTTTATCATTCACTAAAAAGTTTTCATTTTATCTTTTGGCCTAAGAGACAATGAAAATATTGATAAGTAACAAGTGAAAAAGTGTGTCATTACAATGACAGGGAATTTCTGTAAGTGAAAAAAAAAAAAAAAAGGAAAAGAAAAGAAGGAACCAGATGTGTTTTGATAACGGCTTTGTTATCTAGGTGCGTAAACGAATTGGCTAGACCACTGGCCCAGGAAAAATTCAAGTGAAAATGCTATTTCGATAAGTGACGAGAAACAGGCCACTAAAAAAGGACTTTGGACAGATATGAAAATTAAAATCCCACACAAGCAGTGTCGCTGACCGAATTTTTTTCGACAAAACAACTTTGGCCTGCGATAATAAAATTATGTTATCAGAATATGTACCGAAGGAAAATGAATGGGGAACCAGAAATGTTTTTCTTTCTTCCTTGGGACGACAGACTGACTGAAATTTTTGGGGATATTCTTTTTTGAGGCCATGTTAAGAAATACCAACCATCTTGATAAATTAGCGATAAAATACCTGACAAACACCACGTGTAAAACAAAGAGTTGTCATATTGTCCGTTCGCGGCTAGAGAAATGATAACGGCGATTTGAAAGGAAGAAAAGGAAAAGAGAAGAGATAATTTTTTTTAGTTAAGCAAGATATTTTTTTTCCGAAACAAAGCCGCGGATTGTTCACGCCCGACTAAGACATCATTGGTCAAGTGGTGATCACGTGACGCACGAAGGAGGAGGAAAGATACCCGACCAAGACCTCATTGGCCGAGAGTGATCACGTGACGCACGAAGAAGAAGGCTGTCGACGCCCCATCCAGAGTATAAGTATGAGAAGCTGCTACGAAGAAGTGGGGAGGGCAGTTCACGCCCCTCAGAAGTATGGTGAGAAAGTGGGAGTGAAAAAAGGTTCCCAAAAATGGAAAAAAGTGGAAAATCCCTAACCAGAAATAAAAGAGGTGGATATGTATTTAGAATTATCGAGGAACCCCCGACGCCAACAGACCCACCCCGGTTTTGGTCGGCGTCAATAAAAATAAAAGAAATCAGGCCCCAACAGGCAGAAATCAGTTCAGAGTTCGAGTTGGCAGCAGAGATTGAGTTCCCAGAGTCAGTTTCCAGTTGAAGCCGCCTCGAGATAGCTGACCAAGATTCACGCAAAATTCCGGACTCCTCTTCAACCCAAGAACAATTATTTTGAAGAGCGACTTAGAACCAGACCACCGAAATTGTTTTTTTTTCGACTTTCGTCCAAAGACACACCGAAACACAAATTTCTTAGAGAGCAAACAACTTGAAGCGTTAAAACTTGCCTAGCGGAAAACGACGTGTCACAATCCACAGAACGGGTCGGGAGATAGATGCAGTCCTATGTATCGAACAACTAGACATAAAGTTTGTTACCTTTTTTCTTTGATACTTTGAACTTTTTTGAGTTTTCATTTTATTTTCTTTTATGCATATTTGTGTGTTATCACCCCGTTGAACTCAATTTGCATTACGGCCCCAACCACTGTTTGATCTCGTCTGTCTAAGATCAATTCACAACGTGGGTAGGCAGACTGAAGATCAATGCAGTTACCTTGGTAACCAGGCGTTGGAAGCGAGTTGGGAACGACGAGGCTGATATCAAATCTAACCAGATTCCCACCCGAATCACCAAAAGGTTAGAACGTCACATTTGGGTGCCGCGACCGATACCAAGCCAGTTGATCGTCACAGGACGAGACAACACGACTGACGCGACAGGCGGACGTCACGTTTGGAGCAGCGACGCCCGGACGGAGAGGCGAGGAGCGAACAGCTGGCGCCGCGGCGAGGACGTCACAATTGGTGCTGTTTGGGGACGTCACAACTGGCGCCGTAGATCAGGATAGAACGTCACAGTTGACGCTGCGACCGGGGGACGACGTCACAGAGCGTCTAGGATAGAATAAAATTTTTGAATCTGTCTAATACGAAATAAAATCCGGTTATATATAGATATATATATATATATATATATTTATATATATATATATATAATCATGTAAATTTACAGTCAATAAATAAAATAATTGAACTGAATTGAAGATTTTTTTTTACAGTTAAAAATGATAAAGCCACGATGCCAATTTATTTATATTTCATATAAAAGACATTATAGTGATATTAGTTTTTTGCGATTAATGTATATTCAAAGATCAATGCATAGATTGTTTATAATATGAAAATAATCTTGAAAATTGTTAAAAAATAATAGTAATATGAAGAATGATTTTAAAATGTTTTATCATTAATATAACCTCATCTATCTATATATCACATTTTTGGGATGTGGTGGAAAAAATTGTCTGTCATTTTGATTTTTTGAATTATATTATGCTTTAATAACATTATAGGAGGCATTATCGTATAAATGGATATATCACAAAAATTTACAAAATTTATTTCTAAAAATTGATTGATTTTTTGAAAAAAAGAAGATTTATTGGTTAAAAATTCAAGGGCAAATTATATTTGTCTTAAAGAATGAAAAAATTATTTTTGATTTTTTATTTATTTTATTTACCGCATATTGGTCAATGGAGAAAAAGAACTCTGATTTTTTAAAACCTTTTTTTCCAGGCACCAAAAAAATATTTAATTGGAATATAGATTGCAATTTTATATTCATTATAAAAAAACATTATATATTTAAAAAAAAACTGAAAACCGATTTGGTTTGTTACGAAAACGCGAATTAATAAAATTGCTTGTCGATAATCAGCCTTTTTTTTGATTTTTTGTTAACAAAAGGAATAAAATATATATATATATATATATATATATATATATATATATATATATTTGTAAAGAAGATGAATTAAAAATCAAATTTCTTTTTCCAGGACATTTTAGAATATAAATATTTTTTTTTCAAAATGAAGATTTAATAGAATTTTCTTGGTTATTTTTTTTTTTTTGGATTTCTTTAAAAAAATTTTTCATTTTTTTTTAAATTTAAAATATAAATTTAGCCATTTATATAAGACCTGAATATATATATATATATATATATATATATATATATATATTGCATTATATATATTTATATAATTTTAAATATTTAAATATTTTGAAGATTTGAATGATCCAATACAGACTTTATGATTAAAATAGATGTTTTTTTTTTTTTAATTATAAAATATTTTTTTTCTTTAATTTTTGAGTTAAGGAATAAAAATTATGAGATTAGAGGAGAAGGTTATTTTATAAAAGACGAAAAATAAATATAAAAAGCAATATTAGAATATATATATATATATATATATATATATATAAATATATATATATAATATGAAAATATTTATATTTCTCCAATATATTATATACCCAAATTAAAAAAATATTTTTTATTGAAATATTTAGATTAAAATAAAATTTTTACGATTGATTTTATTAAATCAAAGGTCCAATCCAATACTTAAACGAAAATATACCCAATAAAATTTTACACAAACATATATTACATAGAATAATATGGATATATATATATTTGAATATATATATATATATATATATATATATATATTTTTATATATATATATAATATGAGACAATTAAATAGATCCATACGTAGAAGAAATTTGATAGAATACAAAAGAATTTGAAAATGTTTTAAATAAAATAAAATTATTAATTGAAAATTGAAAGCTGAAAAATATTATTATATTATATCCAAAAGAAGGTTATTAAATAATAAGTGACAAACAAGTGGTAACGAATTATAATGAAAATTAAAAATGGTCACAAATTCCGTGGTGGATTCGGTTATTTTTACCAAATAGGACTTATGTATTATATTTGAATATAACATTTTATTTACACATTTATATATATATTTATGTATATATATTATGGATATACAAAATATTATACGTATAAATTAAGTAATTCATGCAGCGAATTTTTATGGGTAATTTTCTTTAGTCTAGAAAAGAAAATTATAATATATATTTTTTCATTTTTCAACTAATGATTATAAAAATATATAAGTTTAATTTAAATTACATTAAAAAGTTATATTTTTTTAATAATATTTAAGTTCGAGCTTGATTTGAAAAATATATAATAAAAAAAAATTTATGAAAGAAATTTAGATAAAGGTGGAAAGAGAATTTTAAAAATTTTTTTTTTTTTTTTTAAATTAATTTATGGGGGTCCATTAATTCAGAATTAAAAAATTTATTGTGGTAGTAGATGATTAGTACAACAGACGATGTTAAAATGATTAAGGTAAAAGTTACGACGGATTATGAATTTAAATTGTAATTTCGATATAATTATATATATATAAACAACAGTGTTTTCTTCCCTGCAAGTTTTATTTTTAAATATTGAAATCTGAAATCAAAATTTTTCAAAAGTTTTTTAGACTTTTTTTGCTTGGTGTTACGTATGCAAAATTCTAACGACGAAGACATTTATTTTCATCAACAAATATTTATTCTTCAAAAATTTGAATCATTCCTTGAAAATTTCAATTAGTTTAAATCTTCGAAACCAAACTGTATGAGCCCCAACAATATATAATATAAAAAATGCAACGATCATAAAAAAAACATCGTTTTTTATATATAAGACGAACGGATATATTGATATATATATAAATAAATATTTATTTTTAAATATTACCTCAATCAAAAAATTGAAAATTTTTGAATTCAAAAGTTAATATATATAAGAAAAAATCATATATAATATATAAATATATATATATATATATATATATATATATATATATATATATATATATATATAAATATATTATAAATATAAATTGATAAATATAAAAAAATAAAATAGATTTACTTCATTTGATCAAAATATATATAAAAATCAAAAAAATTTGTTACTAGCAAAAATAAAAATTATATTTTTTTCATTGTAAAAAAAATTTAAAAAATTTAGCTTAATAAAAATTTTTGTTTTTTATTTTTTTTTCAAAATATAAATGACGGTTTAAAAAACAAAGAGGAAATAAAATGACAGTCTAATTCAGCAATGATGTTAAAATTTTAGGAAGGAAAATTTTTTTTTTTTTTATATTTTCTTTATTTTTATTGAAAAAAAATTAATGGAACTATGTTCATTAAAATATAGAAAATATATATATATAATATATATAATATATATATATATATATATATATATATATATATATAAATATATATATAACGTATCTACTAAATGTGTTAATATATTTAAATATTTAATAATATATATTTATAATATTTCAAAATTTGCAGAGAATTTAGAATTGAATTTTAGAAGGAATCAGAAACACAATTCTATATTATATATATAAAATTAAATCTTGAAAAAGTAAAAAAAAACCAATGAAGTTTGATAAAACGAAATGACATGACAAATTATATTTTTTAAATATAAAAATAAATAAATAAAAAAAAAATTAGTAAATAAATATAGGTTTCTTGAATGTTGTTTAAAATATATGTTCAAAAACGACAGATTACAGGAATTTATTTTTTTGAAAGAGCAATAGGAGCCTGAAAAACGATATTAATCATTTGGAAGTTATAAAATACACATTTTTTTATTTAGTAATTTAAATTTTTTTTGACGTCATTGTTCTTTAAAGAAATTTATTCTTTAGTTGTTTATATATATATATATATCTTTTATAACATATAAAATTATATTCAAAAATCGTGTAACAGCATAATTGTCCATCCCTTAAAAATGTTTAATATCTAAAAAAAAACACTAAACTAATTGAGTTTTTTTTTCCAGGTTTTCAGATAAGACGTTTAGCCATCTTGACACCATTTGTCGTAAGAATCACTGAAAAAACCCTTTGAGTTATTCAGCTAGAAAGAGAACAGGTTAAAATCGTTTTGTGTCAGACCCACTATCTTCTCAACTGAGCAATGGTGAGAGGAAAAAGATCATTCAGGCCTTCAGTAATGGTACCAACATTCATACTCTGGCTTCCATCTTCAAAGTCCATTCAAGAACCATCAAGAGAACGGTGAATAAATTTTAAAAAGAGGGAACAGTAGAGAGGAAAACTGGATCAGGAGGTCACAACAGGAAGAGGAATCATCATTTCAACTTAGAGCTAAAAAAGATTAATTCAAAAAGATTCCAACTCAATCCATAAGATGTTTGGAATTGAGAAGGATTTCTTTAATGATTTCCAAAGATGCAAAGTGAAAAAAAACTTAAAAAATGAAAATTTTGAAAAACAAAGTATGAGGGCGACTTCAAATGATCCAGGACAGAAATATTAGAAGAATATAGAGAGGTTTAATAAAGATCATCTTGAATAAGTTATAAAAATGATCCTGGAATATATATATATATATATATTATATATATTTATTTCAATATTCATACCTGCTATGAACAGTTTTTAGCTATGATTAATTAATGATGAACATTAATTTTTTGGTTTTTATGATCGATTTCATCACGATTCTTTTGTTAAGTTTTGAGAGTAATTAAAAATTTTTATTATTGCTCAAAGTAGAGTCCAATAAAATGGTTAAAAAAACCTATGAATTTTTAAGATATCTTTAATCATTTCTAAGATAGAACTGTTCAAGCTTAATAGGAAAAAGGACAATTTTTTTCAGAAATGATGTTCTTATATAATTTGTTTATATGAATTTATATAATATATATATATATATATATGAGTAAATATATTTATATGTACACAAAATGACATTTGTTAAAAATCAAAAAAATAGAAAATTTATACAAGACAGGATATAACTATCTCACAATTGTCTATATTCAATATATACAGTAGAAATAATTCCTTTCCATTATATATTACCATAAAAGGTAATGCCATTACAATCCAAAACATAAGATATGAAGTTGACACAGTGCTGTTAATCAGTACACAGAAAGTTTACTTTTAAAAATTTTGCTCGAAACCTAAAGAAGGAGCGTATATAGTTTTTCTACAGAAAAAAACTGTTATGTTGAATTGAAAAAAAGTGTGACACTTTTGACATTTGCACAAAAGGGGATTTCATTTTTACACAAACGTACACAATGAAATTTATATATATATATATTATATATATATATATATATATATATATTTAAATATGGAAAGTGTTCATGAGAAAAATTAAGAGCCAACAAAAACTGAACCAAGGTTTGATTGAAAAGGATTAATTAAAAAATCCATTTTTCAATATTCATTCTAATTTTCTAATAACGAAGAAAACCGTGATTGAGTTACATTATTTATCTGTTCTTTGTACAGTTCGGTTGGAAGTTTTTTTTGGGATGAAGAAATTTTAAAAGACAACGATTATTTTTGACTGATTCTTAATTGATTTATTTGTTTTTTTCATATACCTTTTTACAATTTGTTCTTTTTGGTTTGATGCAAACAAAGAGAAAACGACAAGGAAAAAAGATGAGTGTAGTTTTTTTTAATGAAAGGATTATATATTATATATATAAATATATATATATATATATATATATATATATATATATATATATAGGAAATATATATATAATGGTCTGTAAAGCAATTTTATAGCAGAATATTCGGAGAATTAAAAAATCACAATTTTTTTTTAATACTAAGAAAATTATATAATATATGATCATTTAAGAGCCATGATGCATCATTATCCTGAGACTAGTCGGTTTAAAAAATAAATAAAACAAAGATGAAGTAGGTAAATTTAAGTAAAAAAAATTAAATTTAAAACCTGTAAAAAGGAATGAGAAATATGAATTCCTCTCTTCTTTTTATCCCGACTTTATAAACAGCAGGATTCTTAATATACAATACAAAATGAACTGTTATTATGACAGAAACATTTAGAAAAATATATATATAGATAATAGACAATAAAATGATAAAAAATTTGGATTAAACACCAATGTGTAACAAGATAAAAAGATTTTCGTTTTCTAAGACAAAAAAAAAATTTAAATATGTCCACAAATATTTCAAAATGAATGGCGGTGAGGTTTAAATATCCGGAAGTGTTTTAGGAGCGGACAAAAAAAACAACACAAAATTTTATTTTTTGAATTGATGTTTTTAGGATTTTTTTCTAGCAAAATTTATCATAATCAGCAACGTCCTGAAGGGATTTTTACAAAGAGAAGACTGAAATGGCATATGTGATATTCAATGATTTTTATAAAAAAATCTGGAAAATTCCAAGTGCATGAATAAAAGAATGTCCATCGGACATAATGAAAGAAGGCATGGGAAAACTTGAATTTTATGTAATAATGAACAAGAAGATTTAACAGAATTAAAAGGTATCGTTGATAAGCATGAAAATTGTGAATTGGATGGCAGAACAATATTTTTAGCAAAGAGAGCAAAACTCCTCTTCAAATATTACAGTATTTTTTTTTGATTTCAGCATTTTTCAAAGGAAATGGCAAAAAAAAAGGAAGAATATTAAAAATATTATCAATGAAGACAAAAAATTTATTATTTTTATGACATTATTAATTTATTATTATTAATAAATTATTATTAAATTATTCTATTTCCTTTGATTCCTTTGTGGTGGAACTAAAGCTTTTTTTTTCTGGACTGGGCTTATGTTTTTCCCAAGATGCAATTAAAAATGTCAGCTGCAAATTAAAATTTTTTTCACAAAAAAAAAAGAAAATATATTTAACATAGATTCTTTTTTTTTTTTTTTTTTTTAAATTGGGTTATACTTTTTAGAACATATGACTGTCGGATAAATAATTATTTTTTAAATTTTTACTTTACAAAACTCATGCAAAATTATAAAATAGAATTTTTTTCAACCAATTTATTATTTTTGACAACAACAGGGATTAACCTGATAATAAATTGCTACATAATTTTAAAATGAAAAAAGAACAAGAAAAAATATGTTTTGTAAATTTTTGGGATAAAAATATACATTTTCCAACAAATGACAAAAAACAAATAAAATATATATTCAAATATTTTGTGTTTTCTAATAACAATGTAAATTGTTAGATGATTTTGGAGAAATTTTGTCAGATTTATCTGTGTTTTTTCTTAAGAATTTTAAAAGGTAATATATTAATTAACCGGATCTGGTGGTGGTGTTCATACTTTTTTTTTTCCTGTTCGTAGATATTGCAAATTTAAGTGCAGATCCAATATAACTATGTCGTGTTTGGGTTTTATATTAAAAAGTGGAAGGTAAGGACCGGACAAAAGAAGTTTATCTCATGATAATAGATTGTTTAAAAAAATACTAATCTCAGAACAATAATATTTGAGAGGATTTAATAATTTTTAATTTATTTTAATGGATACACTGATCCTTAAAATTAAGGATAAATCCTTGATTATACAATACAAAGATCAATGCATAGCTTTCAAAGATGGATACGTTTAACATCAAATTGTCAAAAGAATATCACATGACGGAATTTATTATTATTGTTGTAAATTATTTATTGTTTATTTTATTTGATTTTTATGGCTATTAAATTTCACAAAATCGAAATCCCAAAGAACCTAAATATTGTATGTGGACTTTGATATTCCCAATGAAAAAAAAAAAATCCTTGCTATTACCCAAAAAAAAAAAAAAACATCAACAAACTAAGTATCCACAATTTTACATAGATAAAGTTCTTCAGTCCTTGCGACCTGTACATTTGGGAACAATCTCTTTGATATTCTTGTAAGTCATAGCCTCTTCCATCTTTGAATTAACTTCTTTATGTTCACCACATCTTCATTTTCCAATACTGCGATTGATCAAATTGAATAGAAACTAGAATTGTTTACATTCAGGATTTATGAAGATTCACGCTTCAAAACATTATTTTTTGAAGTTTTTTTTTTTTGTTCAAAGACAACATTACATCCTTCTAGGAACTCAGAGTCATTCTCATTTAAAAAGACATTCTTTTCTCTCCTTTTGAATGCGTCACAAAGCAAGCCAGATTTGATTTTTTATGTGTAAAAAAAAATCGTGGAAATTTTTACATGTCTTATAATAAAAAGACTGAGTATGTTCAGAGAGTTTTGTTTAAAGTTTTTTTTCCCTGAGGTTACATGAGGTTTTTTTTCACTCTAGAAGATGAATATGTGTCCCTGTTCTATCATATCGAATTTTATATTGATGATGCGGGATGAAACTATTGCTTTGATCAAGATGGTCTCCTTCTGATTCTGGATATTTGATATGGTATGTTGCTTTGTCCTAAATTTTAAAATAACTCACCATTTAAAAGTTTTCTTGCAATCAAAATCGTTTAAAGTTCATCTATTTTACCCTGCACCTAGGAATGGTCTGATGGGCATGAGTTTGTCCATCTCATAATTTTTCAGTGACTTAAGAAGGGAAATTGGCCATTTGTTGTTTAGGAAAATCGTTTCTGTTTGGTACCAGTATTTTTGATCTTTGTTTTCAATTATTTTGGTATTTTGGTTTCAGTCGTTGTATTGTATATTATATCCTTTCTTAAAGAATGCTGAAACTAAATTTTGAGGTTTAGAAGAAAATATATTTTTATCCGCCTGAATATTTTATTTTAATAAAAATATGTATTTTAGAGATCATCATCCAGTCTGGAAAATTTTTTTAACAAACAATATTACAACTTTAAGACAGTTCTATTTTTTATAAAAGGCTTTTGATTTCGGATCCTCTTGGGCATATAATGGTCAACTTTATAAAGATTTTTTTTTATGCATCCACATTGTAAACGGTTAAATCACGCTGAAACACCGGTTCTCGTTCGATCACCGAAGTTAAGCATCGTAGAGCCAGGTCAGTACTTAGATGGGGACCGCTTGGGAACACCTGGTACTGTAAGCCCCCAAAGTCCAACCCTTACCTCACAGTCGGTGGGGGGTGTAAACGGTAGTGTCAGAGCTATGCCGCCCGGAACTTCGTTCCTGGTAGGGCCACCCAAGGCGGACAGGTCTGACACACACGCCGGCTAACAAGGGCTCTGGTGAAAATCCAAGGAGCGTCTGCATCGGTAACCGGCGGCTTCTGGTCGTTCCTGTCTCTGCGTCTGTGGGAACCCCGCGGCAAGCAAGAACG
Organism: Acanthosepion pharaonis; assembly: GCA_903632075.3. Lineage (NCBI taxonomy): Eukaryota > Metazoa > Mollusca > Cephalopoda > Sepiida > Sepiidae > Acanthosepion > Acanthosepion pharaonis. The sequence goes on from CAHIKZ030002867.1 coordinate 16,634, forward strand.
TTATCCGAGTAGGCCTGGGTACCCTACTTCTGTAATTTATCCCAAGAATCTTCTTCTCATAACAGGAAGAAGCCGGCTCAATCCGCCCAGGGTGAATGCCGCATTCTCGTCGTATGAGAGATCATCCATGTAGAGTAGCTGATTAAATACTTTCTTGTTTAATTTGTATCCATAGCTATTATTATTTAGTTCATGCGTAAGGGGGGTTAAGAACAGACAAAAAAGAAGCGGGTGACAGTGAGTCTCTGAAAGGCGATTGGAAGTGGTAGTCCCTCTTGTGTAATTTAGGTAAAATGTGTTTTTCCTCATCCCCATGCTGTGTTTAAGGAAATTTACTATCACGCTGGAGACATTGTACATTTGCAGAGTCTTAAGGATCCAAGAGTGTGGTACATTATCGAAGGTTTTACGGTAGTCTATCCTTGCTGTTCTAAGATTTCTACATCTTTACTTGCAATATTCCAGTCTCATTTTTGTTTACGAGTAGTTAATCTTTGGAAGCATATGAACCCCCTCCTGCATCCCTTCTGTTCCAGTGAAAGAATGTTGTTTGCTTTGAGAAAAGAGTAAGTACGGTTCGTCAGAACAGAGGTGATCAATTCATACGTGGTGGAAAAACGTTAATTTTTCGGATCATCTGTTTCACCCGTTTATGTAATACATTCAGTGATCCATTCTGAGACTTCATTGGCATTGATATAGTTTCAGCAATGGTTTTATGGACTGATGAGAGATGATAGGGCCAGAAATTGAGCACCTTTTCATTACCTGGGGGTTTCCATATCTGGGATTTCGTTAGTTTCAAGCTAGACGTAATCGTCAGGCCGTGCGGACGGACGATTTGCGTCTAGATATAAAAACAGTCTG
>CAHIKZ030002867.1:22500-32500 GCA_903632075.3 Acanthosepion pharaonis
AGTCGTGTGTCTAAAGAATTACAGCCACAGTTGGTATTCTGCTACTTTGACATTGTGCCTAACTAAGCTGCATCATCAAAGTTAAGAAACGTCAACCCTTATAAGTACCTAGATGAGTTACCGCTTGGGAATACCAAGTTCTGTAAGCTTGGATGTGTGGGTGGTTTAATGGATAAAGGCTCGGAATTGTTAATCGGAGAGCCGAGTTCGAATTTCTGTTGGGTTCGTTTTTTTCACTTACGCGTCAATAATCTTCAGAAAGTTACGAATCCACCTCTTTTCTCCCCAGCTATGGATTAATTAGTAAGACCTGTATGACTAAATCATTATTATCTCTAAAAAAATTCTTAAAATCCTTAAATATTTTCTTGTTTTAAATAACCTGCAAAAGGCTGATAAACCATAGAAAACGAATCAATTAAATCACGACTAAGCTACACTCACTAAATACTCGCCCATTTTATTCTTACGACTTCTCTAGTCATCTCCCCGTCTATGCATTAAATAGTAGAGCTGAATGGGTAATCCATCTAGATTGGAATTTCTGAATTCTAAACCAGCTTGAATAGGGATGGTCTCCGTCAGGCTATTTAGTCCTCGACACTTCACTGCTACTATAGCGGGAGTACATGTAGTCTCCCTACAACCCTAATAGATCATGAGACACATGAGGTGACAGATGAGGTGATAGTTATCATTCTCAGAGAACAGATGTTTAATATGCTAATTTTACAGACTGTTGTGTGTTCTATAGAAAATTACATTCCTACACGAATGACCAACTATTGGGGTTCTGTACCAGATTAATTTACAGCCTTTTTTTATACCTCATCCCTTTAGGTTGTAGCTGATCATGTCTTTCCACTCTTATTTTCTTTGTTTCTTGTGAATTGCCAAAATTTCTTAAGGGATATAGTGGAGGATAGTGCCCAGACGAACGATATTCCCTGGTCCCGCCAAGGCAAACCTTCATGGCTAGGATATGCCATGCCATTTACATAGTAGCAATCCACTCACATTTCCACTATTTTCCTTTTCTGGGAAGTAAGTTCCAGTCGAACAGATTCTTCCCGTAAACCACTGCCCTGTGGAAACGATTCTCAACAGGATGTTCCCCTGATCAATACAATCTTAACCTATTCAAGGCTAGGGTTAATCGTTATCTCCCTCATTTATACACACAAATGACCCCTTAACGTAACCATGTACCTCGATTGGTCCCCGGGCCTTGAAGAGGGTGACTCTCACTGTAAGAAAAAAAAAAGTTTCCCGTTGTTTTCTCGACAGTTTTTAATTCAGATTTGTTCCTTCTCACCTGAGGGATGCCAGACATGGCTAGAGAGTGCAATCTATCCTACCATATAAGCTATGTGTCATATAAATGTAACATTTAATGTTTTGTTAAATTGGATCTTTCTCATTTCTAATGGCATTTCCCTCCCAGACTCATGCCTTTGTTTTTTTTTATTATCTTTGTATCGTCATAGAGCAACGGTTAGCCAAATAGGCAGACCAACTTGCTAGTACAGAGGCGACTCCTTAACTGGTGTTCTATCATTGAGACCTTGTTCTTTATTATTTACGCTACAGGTAATCACAAATTTTATTATTCCTATTTCTACAGCCATCGCTCTTAGAACCACGCACACACTCGAATCACGTTTCAATGTAAAAAGAAAATGCCATTCAGATATTTCCAAGAACTGCTACTTTGTAAACAGACTCCCAACGAGGAATCTTTCCTGAAATCTAAAAGCATTTATCGTGCGGTAACAAGATAAACTTATACAGTATTGTGAATACCTAACTCCTGTAATGCTTTATCTTTACGAGACTCAGATCAGAGCAAAAGCGTAGTCGTTCTTAAGAAATCACTGAATGAAGGTTGCGTTGAATGGTCACGCTTCTATATAATTTCAATTCATGAGGATGTCTCCTGGGGCTCTTTCGTTGTACGTATGCTGTTTCTTATCTTCATCAAATACCTGCCTGATGTTATCAGTTTCCAAATAGTTATTTGTACTGATGACGCAAATAATTTCTCCTTAATTTAATTTAGTGTTCAGAGGTATATATATATATATATATATATATATATATATATATATATATATATATATATATAACCTGTTATTGAACGGTTACGCTTCTAGATCATTTCATTTTAACGCAGGTGCCACCCAAAGCTATATTGTTTCTTATCTTCATCAAAGATCTTACCTTTCTCATCAGTTGTACGTATGTTGTTTCTTATCTTCATCAAATACCTCTCCGATGTTATCAGTTCCCAACTAGTTATTTGTGCTGATGACTCAAAGAATTTCTCCTCTCTTAATAGGAAAGCCCGATAGGTCTGATAAAATAAAAATAGCAACTGATCTCGAAAATGATCTTCAAGGGCAAGAAATGGCTTTTTTTTTCTTTTAACCAAACCGCTATCACTTAATCTTCTTACTGTACAATTTTTGTCTTCTATCAAGCAGGGCTGATGCTAACCTCCAGTCTCACGCCTTCCACTGACATGAAGTGGAATGATTAAAGTGAATGAATTGCTAGGTCTGTTGTAAGTAAAGTTTAGTCATTATGTCACACCAGATAATTTTTCACACCAGAATCCATCTTGCACGTTTATATATCTACCATTTGTTAAATATAGATAGGATGACAAATATAACGAATTTCTGCTGAATGGTTGTGGTAGTAGCCTATTCTACACTAGATTTGAGTTAATCTATATAAAACCCAGTGTTGTAATCGTGAACTAAATAAACGGAAGTACTGTTTCAGCTATTATTCAGACACGGAAGTACCGTATCGGCTGTGGTTTTAGATTTCTCGAAGGCGTTTGCCAGTTTGGTACACCAGCCATATTCACATATTGAAGGGTTATGAGGACACCGGCTAAATTTTTGATTCGATCCAGTATTTCTTAACAAATAAGAGTGTAATGAAATTCAGATTGAACAATCACACTTCTAGATCCTTTCATATTAAAGCGGAAGTCCCCTACGGCTCTTTCGTTGTAAGTATGTTGTTTCTTATCTTCATCAAATACCTACCCGATGTTATCAGTTTCCAATTAATTATTTGTGCTGATAACACAACTATTTACTCCTGTATTAATTTTAAGTCCGACATGTCTGATAAAGTAAAACTTGCACCTTCTCACGAAAATGATACCCAATCAGTTGTTAATTATGGCAAGAAATAGCTTGTACCTTTTTACGTCTCCAAAACGAAGCTACTATCTTTTAAACATCATAGAGTCATGGCATGTGGAACTAGAAAAATCTACCCCGGTGGACGAAATAAACAGTTCGATTCGAAGTACAAATCACCTGAAAAAGGTCGGAGTGTACAACGGCGGAAACGTTGTGAATAAGGTAATAAAATGAGGATATCAGTCCGAATATATATATATATATATATATATATATATATATATATATATATATATATATATAAGTTGTATCCTAGGAAGGGTTACTGAATGGGGAATAACCAAAACTGAGGTTGAAAATGAAATGGTAATCTTTTATAACATTAACAAAATACAATACTCACCAGCGGCGTCAAGTAGGTAAACCACTGCTAGTGGTGGACTACTTAGACAGCATATTACCCCCACTTACAATAGTGTCCAACGTATTTATGAGGATTGGGACATACACATTAGTGTTCATAGGTACGGTGTATATATATATATATATATATATATATATATATATATATATATTTTTCATCAAATGCCTGCCCGATGTTATCAGTTTCTAACTAGTTATTTGTGCTGATAACACAACTATTTACTCCTGACTCAGTTGTAAGTCCGACATGTCTGATAAAGTAAAAATTGCACCTTCTCACGAAAATGATGCCCAATCAGTTGTTAAATATGCCAAGAAATAGCTTCTTTTTTTTACGCCTCCAAAACGAAGCTATTTTGCTTTTCATTAACATGTCTGATGCTAACCTCCAGGACAACAAGTCATTTCTCCTTCTTAATCTTAATTTTTCCACTGGCATGCAATGTGGCGATTATATTAATTCATTTGCTGGTACTGCTGCTAGAAAGATTTGCTCACTGTGTTGTACCAGACCAAATATTTCTGCTTTGAATCGAACTCTCGCTACCTGTACTTCTGCTTATTATAGGGTGATGTTTCTATATACCTAGTGAAAAGTGGTTCACACGCACGCACACACACACACACACGCGCGCGCATATGAAGAAATATACTCTTAAGGTGTGCTATATTTATAGGATAAAGTGCTCAATATCAGAGATAGATTATGTGTAAATATAAAAGTGAACATTGAAGTCAACACTAAGAGGCGACAGTCCTGACGATTGCGTCTAGCATGAAACAGACTGTCGCCTCTAAGTGTTGACTTCAATGAAACTGTTATATATATATATATATATATGTTCATATATATATATATATATATATATATATATATAGAATGACGGGCTGTTTGTTTTCGAGTATATCCTGGTCCAGATATCTACTCAGGTATATTTATTTTCCTAAGAGATTTAAATTGTTCTTTATACTCTACTTTTCCTGAGAGGGACCTTATTTGCAGTTTCTGGGCGAGAGCGCTGAATCTTGGTGGGATCAACAGTTTTAACAGTACTCTCAGGACCATAGCTTCTAAAATTCGTGAAAGCACAGTCATCGAGGGCTTCGGAACACTTTCGCTTGCGCAATTTTACTCACAAAAATTTTGAAACGTGCTGCACGTTGGAACTGTCCCCCGAATCCGATAACATCATAAAATTATTTCACTAACAAATCGACTATCTTGAGATTTTCATGATCACAACGCGAAACTTCTAGCATGCACGGATGTATAATCTTCCGGAAAGAAATATGGTGTCTGACCATCTGGTTAAATTATGGAAAATAAGGTGGACTAAGAACTTTTCATCCAATACTCGCGTAAACACACACACATACCAGATGTAAAAGCAAAATAAAAAAAGACAATCTCACCACTACAAAAAACCCACTAAACTAAGTTTAAAATAAGTTTAGTGTTTTTTGGGGTTTTTTGTCTTTTTTTTTTAATTTTTTTTTTTAGATATTAAACATTTTGTGGGATGGACAATTATCCCAGGCTGATATACGATTTGGACAATTTTGCTGTTACATCCGGTATGTGTTTGCGCGAGGATTGTTTATGGTTACAAAACAAGTTCTTAGTCCACCTCATTTTCCATAATCTAACCAGATGGTAAAACATCATAATTTTAATTGAGTTTCTTTTTTCCAGGTTTTCGGATAAGACGTTTAGCCACCTTGACACCATTCTTCATAAGAATCCCGGAAAAAAACCCTTTGAGTTATTCAATTAGAAAGATAACAGGTTAAAATCATTTTGTATCAGCCCCACTATGACTTCCCAACTGATAGTGAGACACAAAATATCATTCAGGCCTTCAGTAATGGTATCAACATTCATACTCTGGCTTCCAACTTTCCTTTCAAGAACCATCAAAAGAAAGTTTTAAAAATATGTAACAGTAGAGAGGAAAACTGGATCTGGAGTTCACAACAGCAAGATAGATCATCATTTGCATTTAGAGCTAAATACATTCTTATTATTCAAAGTAGATTCGAATATTGTTATAAAATCTCGGGGAATTCCAGTAAGATAACTTTAATCATTTCTACTATACAACGGTTCGCAGCTTAATCTAACAATAGGGCAATTTTTCTGTTAAACGATTTGGACAATTTTACTGTCACACCGGGTATATATATATATATATATATATATATATATATATATATATATATATATATATATATATATATATATATATATATGTATTTGTGTGTGTGCTTCATTGAATAATGTAGACATATTGTGTCTACTTATTTTTACACGGATACTTTCCACTTGTCTAATCAACCAACCAACACTCAACAAAATTTATTACGAATGTAGAAAGAACATATTAAAGTGCAGATAACATTTAATATCATTTTACATTTTCTCGTCAGCTTCCATTTGCAATAAATTCCATAAATCCAACGGATAAATTTTAAAATTCTATAATAACTAACAAATCGCACTCGGGTGTGTTTTTAAAAAAATACCATCACAACGAAATATAAGTTTGTTTTTCTAATTTTCCGCTGAAGATGAGCTTAGAAAAGGTCGAACGTACTTGTGTTCGAAAAAACTATGGCACCTTCCTTGATAAATTTTATCTTAATATCAAGAAATTGATTAATCAATTGAAATGGATCAGTATAATAATAAGTCGACACAATATGTCTATATTATTCAGTGAAACTTGTTTGAATGAAGATATGCTGCTTATATATATATATATATATATATATATATATATATATATATATATATATATATTATGGCATTAAAGGCAATAATTTTTTACTATAGGCCATGATAAATTTGAAAACAAAAACACGAACACAAGTCGACCGGTTTCGTCCCCTCTCGTCAGAACTGTAAACGGGGAAACAAATTATGAGAAGAAAGTCTGTCGCGGATGACGTGAATGAATGGACAGGGAAAAAATATAATAACAAAAGTTATGACACCAAAGATGCTAGAGACACAGCACCGCAAGCCCAAGCAAACAGTTTCTTTGTTTACAAAGAGAGGGTCGCCTGGACCTGATGAACAGCGTCTCCAACACCTTCAGATGCAATAACGAGTATGCTCTGGCCACAACGGAGAACCAGCTCACACTAAAATCCATAGTACAGGTCAGATTATTTATCAGCTTGCGGGAAAAAAGTTAACACTGTAGCCATCGGGGAAGTATCCGCTTGGTCGTCTGTTCCCGAATGCAACAGTTCTTGGGAAGAGGCAATAAGAATGGAACTTTCTTCTTACAAATTTCCGTGTAGGTCTGAACTAGTGGAACGAATGAATGTAGCTTGTCAGAATATTTGCCATGGAAACGGCAAGGAATGATAGAGTTAGTGTGAGGCTTGTGATGCTTAGTCTGTTGGAACGGGGTCATACACTGGTAGCTAATTCATCACCCACGAAGCCAAGTCGACGCTTTAGTAATCTACTGAGTATGTTTTGTAAAGCCTTGCCCTCTTTTGATTAAACTGTTTAGAAATGCAGCTGGTCGAATTAACATTAGTTATTGTTTTAATCTCTCATTGTACCTAATTTATAAATTCAGATTTAGCATAAGAGTATGTATTTATGTATACTATATATACATGTGTGTATGTAACAGATACCGGCGAGGAATGTGGACACGGACAGCCGAGTTCGAATTTCAGTCGAATTCGCTACATTTATTTATGCGTAAATAAACTTGGTGAATATATAAATCCATTTCTTCCCCACGGAACTTCTAAGCATTGCCTAAATGTTCTTCTTCTAGACTGGTTTCCTACCACGGCTGCTTTACTAACTCAGAATTTAAAATTGTAACCATAAAATGAACTCATCAATAATGGTCTTTACTCCTCTAAAGAGTCGACGGCCATTGTGTATAGTATGATGTCTCTATAAATTTCAGTATCATCCACGTTTTCAGGCATCCGTTTGTAGTCTTGAAATTTTTCCTCTGCTGATAAAAAACAATGTCTATTTAACATAAAACGTCTTGTCGGTCCAGCAACATGAGGATGTCAAAAGCAAGTAAGTTGCGAAGTCATGGTTAAGAAGCTGAACTTACAAGGAATTCGGGACTCACTGGGTGTCTTATACTTGCTGCATTGTATAAAAAAAACTAAACTAGTAGTAAAGAATATGATAATATCATACAAAGTCAGTTTAAACACACCATTTAAAATCAACTGAAAAGTTTTTCCGAAAGAGACTGGATTTAACTCAGTATTCTGATAATTCACACAGACAGAAAACTAAAACTATATTTAGGATTAAAACCATAAAATCTGAACTCTCTGCTGAGAACTTAGATCAATCAAATTTTACCGAAGCCTTTTCATGCAAAATATGCGCATGCGTGCGTCTTGGACGAAGAAACAGATTTTGATTGGTTGCTTACGACTTTCCAAGCCTCGCGAACTGTTGAATCAAGTGAGCAAAAAACGCCGCCTGTGTTAACATCAGATAGTTTTACAGTTAATGAGAAACGCAGACGTCAATTGAACCGTCATTTGCCATCTAGTGACAAGTTTGTCGATGACAAGTAAGAAATGAATGCAATGATTAGAACGCATCGCTTGGTCGCAGACGATAGGGTCGGGATTTTTTGAAACCGGAGAAATATAAGTAGACATATAATTACTGTACCCTGAAAAGTGTATGGCTCAGTGGATAGAGATTGTCAGTGCACTAGAGCATATAAAAAGGCCTTAATCCTCGTCTAATTTCACAAGAAACTATAAGGAATTTATCATTATTATTATTATTAATTCTTTTTCTTTTATTTCGATGTTTTGAGATCTTAATGATGAAAGGAAAATAAATAACTTGCTAAGGATTAATATGAAGATGTCTTTTCTAAATTTTAGTAAACCTGGCGTTTTAATAATTGGTTGTGGAGGGGCTAGTTCTAATTTCCAGAACACTACAACCATCTAAGTAAAAGGTCAGAGAGTACAGGAATCGTTAGGGAGAAGAAAAAACAAGAACGAAAGAAACGAAACATAACAAATAAACAAACAAAAACAGAAGAACAAAGAAGTTGAAATTTTCCTCAACCGGCCCACATACAGCGTTTTTTTCTCTGTATTTGTTTCGTATAGCGCATCATTTTCTTTTATTTTTTTTTCTGTGTTTTGTTGCTCTGTTTTTTCAGAAAACAGAAAAAAAAGCAGAAAACAGAAAAACTGTTTTCTGTTATTTTTTCTGTTTTTTCTTTTTATCTGTTTTTTTCTGTTATTGGTTTCTGTTTCTGTTTTCTGCTTCTTCCTGCTTTCTTTTTTGTGATTTTTCTTTTGTTTTTTGTTTTCTGTCTTTTGTTGTCTGTTTTTGGTTGCTTTCTGTTTTTTCTCTGTTTTCGTTTCTGTTTTTCTGTTTTCTGTTTTTCTGTTTTTTCTTTTATTATTTTCTGTTTCTTTCTGTTTTCTGTTTCTTTGTGTTTTTCTGTTTTTTCTTCTGTTTTGGTTTTCTGTTTTTTCTCCTGTTTTCTGTTTTTTTGTTTTCTGTTTTCCATAAGGTATCGTTTCTTTTGTTAGAAAGAAAAAATAATAGGTAATGGTGTTGTGAAAGTATTTATAAAGCACAAGGTGACTCCGGTCACGCAACTTGGCCTGATTATTTCGTAAGGAGCTATTCCACTGTTCTAATGAAATGTCGTATTAACCGATGCCACTTGCAGCGAACATGCAGGAATTTCGCATCACGAAGAAAGATAAAGTTGCAGATGCATAACATTATTAAATAAAAGAACATTATTAAATAACATTAACATTATTAAATAAAAGAATATAATCCAATGTATCTGCAACTTCATATCCACAAGAAGTTAACATAACGTTAAATATTTTGTTTCGTTTGAACTTCCTCTAGATATTATTTTACCTTTAAATAATTAAAAAAGAAACTTCTATCTTTATGATGATCGTTTTTCAATAGGATGTTGTAGTCAATGGAGGCAAATCTGAGTTACCCATTGAATTGGTTGGTGTTAAATAGAAGAATAGATTTTTTTTAAATGCGACAATTAATTTGCTTTGATAATATTCAATTATATATATATATATATATATATATATATATATATATATATATATATATGAATCACGCAACATAGGAAACGAGAGTCATAAGATAAGTGAACAAATGTGTATTATTTATTATATAGACAGGTTAGTGAAAGTTATCTTCCAGAATTATTTTTGTTCACTATTTATCACGAAATGCAGTCTTTTAAACTTATTGAAAAACACAATATCGCTTTCTCTTACAAAATATATATATATATATATATATATATATATATATATATTATATATTTAAATATATATATATATATATATATATATATATATATATATATATATATATATATATGAATATATATATA
>CAHIKZ030002867.1:37500-102500 GCA_903632075.3 Acanthosepion pharaonis
TTTCCAAGAACTAATACTTTGTGCAACAGACTCACACGTGGACGCTTCCCTGAACATTATATCATAACATCTTCGTCAAATAGCAATCATTATTTATTCTCGTTATCTTCAAAATCTTCACTTCCTATCGCATCCCTCGCTATCAAACGCATAATTCATTTTAACAATTTTAATAGCAACTTCTACCTTGAATAGTTCACGAGTTTTGTATTGGGTGAATGGAAACGTCGTTAGGTCTGATTATTACCAGCAGGGCTAAAAAGAAGTTCGATTGTCGGAAATATTTAAGACAATTTCGAAAACCCTTATTTCGAGATGTTTTCAGATCAAACAACGCTGTCAGAAAAAAATGTATTTTATTCCAACTAATTCTATGTTGGCAGGAAATAAAAGAAAATATTTTTCTGATGACGCTGTTTGATCCTCAAAACATGTCGAAATAGGTGTTTTCAAAATTGTCTGATATATTTAGCATTTCGTCAGATTTTCAAATTCGTTGTCCTTTCTCGGGCTAGCATTCTCGGCTGACATGAAGTGGAAATATAATATTTAAATCAATTAATAGGTCTGTTGCTAAAAGATTGGTTCACTGTGTCGTCTTAAGCAATCTTCTCTCTGGAATCTCTCTTACATATTTATAAGTCTACCATTCATCCATGTTTTGAATATTGCCGCCGTACCTGTTCTGGTACTCCTACTATGTATCTGTATTTTCTTAAGAAAATTCAAAGAAGGGCCTGTAATCTCATTGATCCTGACCTGGCATCTCAACTTCGGTCATATTTCCACTGACTTTTCCATAAATATTTTAATGACAATTGTTTTAATGAGCTTTTCTCCTTTTCTCATCAGCATGCACTACTGGATTGGCAGTTTGGTCTCATCGTTTTACTGTTTAAATAGATATTGGTAACCTTAAGTTCTATTCAAATAGTTTCTTTCACCCTGATCTATGGAACTCTCTTCCAGTTTCTTTCTACCCTGTTATTTACAATCTTAAAAATTTAAATAAATCTTCAATCACTATCTTGAATTTTGTTCATTTATTGTCCTTTCTCCTTGCTAAAGTCTTCTCATTCTCTTTCATTATTAGTAATAATTTAAATATTTTTTTATTTTAATTTTTTGAAGCATTTCCCCACAAGTAAGTCGGGAGTGCTACTATCACGCAAGGGATTACAGAGATTGGGAGCAAGAGTAAAGAGGCGTGATAGAGGAAAAGATGAAGAGAAAAACGGGAAATAGATCAAGGCATCCAGAAATGTCGATTGACATTGCACTTGAATATTGGGAGATTATAGCTATCAGGGAAACAGGAAAATGGAAGGGAGTTCCACAGGCGAGAGGTGCGAGACATGAAGCTATTGGAGTAGAAGAGACGGCTACATTTAACCGCTTCGACAGTGAAAGGGTGTGAGCGAGATTCCGACCTAGTGACACGTTTAAATTCATGCACTTAGGGAATATGTAAGATATATCTGATATTGTACCTATTAAATATTTTCTATGGCCTATATATATATATATATATATATATATATATATATATATATATATATATATATATTTCTTAATAAATAAAATTTATGTTGCTTCTTCTTCTGTCTAATAAAACAATCCTCCAAAAGTTATTATCAATATTTTTATATGGACTGGTATTATAAGTTGAAACTCACATATTACCCAGATAATTTCTTCGTGCCTTTTCTATAAAAGCTTCCATGGTAATTATTCAGATGAACTATCCGCTATGGTACCTAGACTTTGTGAATTTAAGCGTGGTACCAGATTGACAAGAAAGTGTCATCAGTTTATAATTGCAATGACTTGATCTAACCGTAAGTCCTATGCTAACAGTTTCTTCTCTCTCACTTCTTGCTTTGTATATTCAAAAATTTAAATCTAGTGTCAATCGTTATCCACTGTCTTCTTGATTACTCTTCTATCGTTCTCCCTCCTTAATAATGTAGTCCTGGGTATGACGATAAACTACATCCGGTGGCAAGACTTCTGATGGGGAGATTAGTGGCTTTGAGGAGCATAGAACCACCTCTTAATCGCTGTTGTTCCCAGGTCCACCCTGATCCGGGATGGTAGCACCTGTTAGAGTCCCAGCTATGGGTAAAGTAAATTGACCAACAATACAGTTTTATAGTAGAATAACCAACAATATATTTTATAGGAAAATGACCAACAATGCATTCGATAGGAAAATGACCAACAATACATTTTATAGGAAAATGGCCAACAATTCATTTAATAGGAAAATGACCAACAATGCATTCGATAGGAAAATGACCAACAGTACATTTTATAGGAAAATGACCAATAATGCATTTTATAGGAAAATGACCAACAATGCATTCGATAGGAAAATAACCAACAATACATTTTATAGCAAAATGACCAGCAATACTTTTATCTGTAGTTGAAGGCATGCAATGGCGTTCAAAATATTTAGATTTCGCTATTAAATAACCCGTAGACGTCGATATGCCGCTAAACAAAATCAACGAATTAACCAAACATTAAAAATATTTATTTTTTTATTCTTTTAGTAATCGCTCGTGCCTTGACTTTATATATGCATGGGTGAAAATTTAAATCACTATTCAGAATATATTGAAAATGAATAAGAAAACGCTAAAAATATTTTCATATATTATATATATATATTATGTATTTGTAAGAAATGTCTTAAATATCAGTGTCATTTTTTTTCACAGGATAAGTAAACTATTTAAAAATTCGATGAATGAAAAGCACAGGTCTCTAGTTTTCCTCGTATCTTTTCATTTTGTTTTGAATGAATCCATAAAAATGTTTCCCAGCTAAAATGAAACATTTGATACACAAGACAGCAGTGGCTGCACGTGGTAACACATAAACGTAGGCACGCAGACACAGATTGACACGAACACCTGCTATACATCTGTTTTAAAGGGATAGTCTCTCGGGCTTTACTAGATGTCCAACTATTGAGGTTTCGTGCAAGATTATCAGTTAAGTAAATACTAGATCACTAGCGAAATCTAAACCGTGGTTAACAAGCTAATTTCAGAGACGACATAATATATTTTAGTGTTCTGATTGCGGCAGTGCTGTACTTGGCAATGCAAGTATATACCGGGTGTAACAGCAAAATTGTCCAAAACATGTAACAGCAAAATTGTCCAAATCATGTATCAGCAAAATGTTTAATATCTAAAAACGCAAAACGAATTGAGTTTCTCTTAAAGTCATTTAGCCATCGTGACAACGTGTGCCGCAAGAATAACTGAAAAACCCTTTGGGTTCTTCAACTAGAATGAGAACAGGTTTAAATTGTTTTGTGTCATATCCACTGTCTTCCCAAATGAATAATGGTGAGAGGAAAAAGATCATTCAGGCCTTCAGTAATCGTACTAACATTCATACTCTGGCTTCCGTCTTTAAATTTCTTTCAAGAACCATCAAGAGAACGGTGAATAACTTTAAAAAAAAGAGGGAACAGTAGAGGGGAAAACTGGATCAGAAAGTTACAACAGTAAGAGGGATCATCATTTCAACTTAGAGATAAAGCGATCGATTACAAAAGATCCATCTCAACCCATAAGATGTTTGAGAGAGGAGTTTTAGATATGACAGTTTAAAAAGCAGTGAAAAAAGACTTGAAAATGAAATCGTACGTGAAACGTGTGAGGCACCTTGTTACTCCAGGACAGAAACTTAGAAGGTTAGAAAGGGCGAACATCATCTTGAATAAGTTGGAAAATGATTCTGGAATTTTATATATATAAATAAAAAATGGTTAGCTGTTTGTTCTTTTTTGGTTATCACCAGTCGAGGTTCAACGAAATGCACCGAAACAATGTTGCATCTTTGTAGGGAGTAAATTGTTTTTGTCTATATGAAAAATTTAATTACACACACACACACGTATATATATATATATATATATATATATATATATATATATATATATATATATATATATATATATGTGTGTGTGTGTGTGTGTGTGTGTGTGTGTGTGTGTAGAAAAAGCTAAGTTATGACGGTGGGAAAGTGATTCACTGCAATATAGGATGATTGGTATTACATAACAGTTCACCAAAATGTTAAAAGGATATGTTTTAAAATAGATTCTGTTTAAAACGAGCTAAAGACAAGATACGTGTCTGCGGTTTTAACTCATTGGCAGAACAGTGTAGAGGAAAATATGAAGCATAGTTATCTCACTTTACAATTAACTGAAGACGCAAATATATCTTATTGATTGCCAGTGAGTAAGACAAATCGAAAATATTCTCAAATGCTTTTTCGTAACATCCAAATTAAATGACTTGATTGTCTCTTAACCTTGAAGGTATGGAATGACTGAAAGGATTTACCTTTACGGCTTGAAGTAGAGGGTCGCAAGGAGACAGCACTGGATAGTTTGTGATCACCAGTGCAGGGACGGGACGGGACAGGAAAGTGTTACCAGTGAGTTATCAACTGCTGAAATTAATGCGTTGAAATAAATAGACAGTGAAGGTTAATTTGAGTCGGCTTAAATGCGACGCATAGCAATGTTTATTTCATCTCTTGAGACATTTGTAATTAACTAACACATTCTAGAGCACTTGCCAAACGTTAATAATCTAAATTAGAAAACAGAAGTTTTTCTCTCGACTCGACTTCTCAATATCTCTCTCTCTCTCTCTCTCTCTCTCTATATATATATATATATATATATATATATATATATATATAATAACCCTAAATTCTCGACGTTGCGTGGGGTAGGTACGTCTTCTTCGTCCTTCTCCAAGTTCCCCACTGCCTTAACCGGGTATTGAACGCACACTCTTTCAATCCCTTAACCAGTACTGAACTCACACGATTTATCCACTGTGCCATGTGTCCTTGAGGACACATGACACAGTGGATAAAGACGTTAGTTTGATCCAGTTACAGGATCCAAAGAGTCTGAGTTCAATACCTGGTTAAGGCGGTGAAGATAACTTGGAGAAGGGAATTAACAGGAACTAGAACAGTCTACCCCAGTGAGCGAAATGAAGGGTTCAGTTCGATATTCCAACCACCCGAAGAAGGCCGGAGCATGCAACGGCCGAAACATTGTAATAAATATGGCGACAAAGATGAGGACAATAGTCCGAATAATGTAAATAGTGTACATAATACCTCATCTCAGAAATCTAGACAGATACGTTACCATATCTGGACCGGAGCTGCACAATCATCTTTTATTCAAACTTAGATTTCAACGTCTACGCTACCTTGTGAGTGATGAATTATTTTCTTCCATTGGTAAGGATTAAAGTTTCTTTCGGATACCTAGCTAATGCTTTGTGGAACAGATTCCTTAGAAAATGTTTCCCCGATCTCTACAATCTTTAGCCCTTCATACCTAGGGTTAAAAATTATTTGTCCCTTATATCCTCATAATCTGCATTTCTTAACTCTTCCTCCCCCTCCTCCCTCCATAAATCACCCTTATTCAGTAAGACTTCTCGCGACTGTACGCCAAAGTCACAGGGTACATTCATTGAGCCATATCTACTTCACGTAGTAAACCAGACATCATTTCATTATAGATGACATACCTTGCTACGGAATCAAGAGTTGGCACCTGGGAAAACTGTTTGTCTTAGCTAAGTCAAAACTAATTCCCATCGGGACGGTAAAAAATTACACGTTTCTTTTGTATTTAAATATTGGTTGAAAAGCCACACTTACACGTTGCCCATCACGAAACAAACCCACGGGCTATGTGACGCGAAACTGATACGCTTACTACTGCATCAAATTTCATGGAATGAATCCATACAAATACATCCATTTATTTACAATATTTACATTCGGATTACTTTTCCTCACCCCTGCCGTTGTTATCGCAATAACAACAACGGAAATTCCGAAAATTTAAACAGATACTGCCGTTGAGTTAATTATGACGATAGTTACAATAGTACAACGTAGTCGTTTCTATTCAGAAGACAACGTTGGACTACAGATTTGACGACAATTTGGATTATAAATTTTTACTATAAAAAATAACTATAAATAACTAATTTTACTATAAACTTGAGAGGACAACGTTGGACTTCAAATTTAAGTAGCTGATATCAAGCTACCAGTCGAGTCAATGTTTTCTACTAAAGCTAAACTCCTTTTGTAATGTTAATGTTAATATTTTTTAATCAATTCATCCCAAGCAAGGCAATAATGCCACTAAGACCCAAGAGGACTACTGGCAGTGAAAGTGGATGAGAAGACTTTAAAAGGAACTGAAAACCAAATCCTAAAATGAATCAAGGGATAAACCTCTACTCCAGTCAAAAAGAGTGTGAAGTAGATAATAGGCGAACCTATCTACTCCTACTGAAGAAAAAACATAGTAAATAACATTCAGAGTTTAGGTGGAGACGTTAGCAGTATAGCGTTGAAGTAGATTTTTGAAGGAACCGGAAACTCAATAATAAACTACTGATGCTCAAAGGACCGGAAAGAAATGTGAACCGAACAATAGGCGAACCTATTTACTCATATTAATATGACCCGTTTCCTAATAAGAAAACATTTGGCATTCATTGACCGAGCAGTCAGTACGGGTGTCGGTTGAAATTTATAAAATCTTTCTCTGGAAACAGTTTTCCAGGAAAATAGGTTTCTCAAGTCCAGTAGCTGTTATTGGTCTTTCCACTACTGAAGGGGATTTACTACCTGATCTTTTGTTTGAAGTCGTGTGGAATATCAACATCTTGATGATGTCATTATTTTCTTTCCGAGTTTCATGTGCTATCCATTTTCGTTTGATTGTTGTTGAGACGACTTAAGTGATGCGACTACAGTTATTTTCATTGTGATCCTGTAGTTCCTGTTAACGATGTTCGACGAAGAATTGTCCTTGCTAATACCTACATGTCTCACTGGCTGGGAACAATTTTTACCATTGAGAAAGTTGGTGTATAAAGCAGAGAGTTTAGATATTTCTGAGCGAGTCTGACATGAAAACTGAACGTAGACGACTACGTTGGTCTAAAAATGTAAGTATCTGATATCAAGTCATTAGTCAAGACAAGAAACAGCAAGTTGACATGCCATAACTGCTATAATATTTTTTTTTTAGGAGGTGGGAAAGCGGGCCAGAAGTAGCCTTTGATACAGGAATAAAATCAAATGAAAAGATTTCCAATGTTAACATATCGTCAAATCAATTTTGTGAAATGCTAAAAGAAGAATAGATAGGATCACCTATCGTCCGATTTATATTTCTCTTCGGTCTTTTGAACAGGAGTAGAAGTTTATCCCTATTTTTTCCCAATTACTCCGTGCGTATTAGTGCCATTATCGTTTTCTTTAGGGCGAATTGATAAAAAAATTTATGATGACTTAAATAGTGTTAACAAGTTGAATAAACTTTGAATGAAATCAGGAAGAAAGTTTTGAAATCAAAAACAAAATTTATCCAGGAAAAAGTTAGGTTGATAATATTTTCCTAGGGATGTGAGAAGTTACCGCCAGTGCAATTTATTATTATTATCATTATTATTATTATTAGTAGTAGTAGTAGTAATAGTAGTAGTATTTCCTTTGATTTTTGCTGTATTCTTATTTCCTTCTGGGTCCCAACCAGAGACCTAAGGTCGGAAACATTTTCTACTGAAATTTTTTGGAAAAAAAATAAAAATAATACTTATCACACACATTTTACATGGATAAATCTCTTCGAAAAGTGTGAGCTGTACTTGTGAAAAAAAATCTTTTTATTTTATTTCTTTAATGAATGGACTACGAGAGATCCCTTCAGTGAGTCGATCAGTACCGTTTCCAATCAAATCCATGTCCCAACTACCACTGGAATTAGTGACGTCTTCATCTGCAGCATTTTTCAGAATTCCACTTCAAGATATTTGTATTTTGATAGTTTCTTGAAGATCTTCAAAGATACATTACAATCTGCAGGAACTGCTATGTCACTCAGAAAGCAAATTCTATTTTTGTGGTGTTAGATAACTTTGAATGTTCTGTCTGTCTGTATTATAAAGGCCCATAAACCATAAAACTATTATAGATCCTATGTGTGTAACTGAATCTGTATGTTCATTGTTCATATCAGTTTCTTTCAGTTTCCTTCCCGTAAAAATTGTGGATTTTACAGATTTTCATATTATTACTAGGATAACCGTGCCGTCAAAAATGGTGGCAACTGTTGGAAAGATTTACTAGTGAGATGCAGTGAAACAAAAGTCTTTAAACAATGTATTGAGATTCAATAAAGTGGAGATAAAGTATTCAAAACTAAAATAGAAGCCAATGAACCGTTTAATTAATCCTTTCCATTTATATTTTTAAAATTTTCAATGGTATCTTTGATTCATTGATTAATCATGGTATGAAATCGCTTTTTGCTCAATATATTTTCATGTTAAAAAAATTGTATGTTTAATATAACAGTGAAAAAGAATTATCTCCTGGAAGAAAACGTTTAGCAACAGAACGACAAAGACAAACCCTACTTCATGACCAAGTTTAAGCAAGACAATCACTTAATAGACAAAGATATCTGACAGCCTCACATGAAAGGCTTGAACAAATAAGACTGCAATATAAGAAACGTTTGAGTAAAGAGACTTAAACGGTTCATTTTCTCGGGAACAAATTTTGGCTAAATGCAGATAAATATTTTATTTTTATAGATTATTAAAACGACCAAGGGAAGTAATCACTTATAAATTTACTAACTTAAGTTGATTTACCTCCATTTCTACTATAGATGGGACTGGAAATATATAAAGAAATGCACAATAATTATTTTTATATGGTTTGATTATTAACATTATTAATAATGTTATTACCGGTGCAGCAAAGGAATTACCGTGTCAAATATCGTCCCAGTGACGTTCATCGTGGCATCATACCTAAAAATATGTCAGCACACTTCTATCATTAATCAACTGGAAACTATAGAAATCGCTGAAATAAAATACTAATGCATAATGATACTGTATTTTCGTTTATATACAGCTGCAGTGTTTGCTTGCTTTTTATAAAATGTTTTCTGCTATTTGTTTTATAAACTATACTGTATTTTAATGCTCTAATCATGTAGAATTTATATATATATATTTTTTTTTTTGCTTAATCTTCACTTGTACTGCGAGCTTACATTTTATCTACCGTAATGTTTTTTTTTGCTATAGATAAATTTCTTTTTTATTATTCTGCAATGTACTTATAGCTTGCATTAAACATCACTTCCTTAAATTCACTTAGTGAGAAAACCCCGTGTATAGGATAAAACCATTAACATCGAAAGTTGTTACATAAAATTTTGCTTACAGTCGCTCAACGTGAATCAATCAATTTCTCTATTGATTAGTTCAAACCTGACGATGTTGACAATAGATGTAAAAGCTCGTGCATCATCATCATCAAGTCCATGACCGGGAATTCGATAGTATCGTTGGGCCTGGTCACCTTCACATACCTACGTTGAAAATCAGAGATGTGTTCATTC
The DNA here is from genome assembly GCA_903632075.3 of Acanthosepion pharaonis. Lineage (NCBI taxonomy): Eukaryota > Metazoa > Mollusca > Cephalopoda > Sepiida > Sepiidae > Acanthosepion > Acanthosepion pharaonis. The sequence continues at coordinate 47,009 of CAHIKZ030002867.1, forward strand.
ATACCTAGCATATCTTGTGCAAGTAAACCTTGCGGATACCTTTCTTCTCTAGGTCAAACCACAGCCTATGTCCACTAACTTGAAGGAACGCCCTCATTCCGGATAAGTTGCGTGGGTTCAAACGTGTAAACCACCGGCAAGATCGTTAACTTTAGTGTAGAAATTCCTCTGTCCGGTGATTCAGTGTCATTACCCTACTGGCTGTATGCACAGCAAAGGAGCCCAGTTTACCCCATTTTCCTAGTTGTCCACTGACCCTCTGAGAAGGTTTTATCTGCCTTTTTATAGTTCATCATTTCAATCATTTTTGGTCTCTTGACACTCTTTCCGTGTCAGAAAAAAAACCTGGTGTTGGAAGCGATTTAGTCGCTGGTGATCTGACTATGTGCGTTACATGTTACAAATATAATTCCTAGATTAACCTGAAAAACAAAACAAAACACTTCTTTCCTGTCCATCCTGGGTATGACGACAAACTACATTCGCGTCCTGTGTAAGACGATAAACCACATCCGACAGCAAGGCCTTAGATCAGGAGGTTTTGAGTAACATGGCGTCATCTCTTAATTGCAGGTGTTCACCCTGAACCGGGATGGTAGCACCTAAAAGGGTCCCAGCTATGGGTAAATTGTTAACCCCTCCAAAAGGGGTTAAAACACTACGAAATTATAAAAGTGGGTTCTAATACCAGTAATACATTTTGGAAAAATTATTACCAGCAATACATTTTTGAAAAAGAAAAACATTACCAGCAATACATTTTTAGAAAGAAATATTAACCAGCAATACGTTTTTAAAAAAAAAAATATTACCAGCAATAAAAATCTTGTCGGCATTAAATAATCCATTGAGGTTGATATGCCGTAAAATAAACCAAACCAAACCAAACCTTTTTTGCTATTACCAAACATCATTATGAGAGTTGTGTGTCCAAAATTCTCCTTCCTCTACTTCCTTGCATGTCACTTAAATATATTTTTAAAACTATCTTGCCAGAGAATAAAGAGTATTCATGCCTTTCACAAAAGTAATCATACGAAGCTGCCTCAGCTGAAAATCAAACTCGATTTACCGATTCCTTTTTCTATCCTGTTGTTCGGTTTACACTACTGGATCTTTGAACAGAAATAGAGATTTACCCCTTGTTTCCTGTTTAGAATAGGGTTTCAGCTTCCTTCTAAATTCTATTCATTATCTATCACTCCCAGTATACTCAATATTAATCGTTATCTTCTGTTTTCTTAATTCTTCCTATTTTATTTTTCTCTCTCCTTAATATTTTTTACATGTTTTCTCAGACTCAGTAATCCATTTCGTCTTAGTGGCATTATCACCCTGTTTGGGGTGAAATGATTCTTAAAAAAAACCGTTATGGCACCATCCACCTTTCATAGACAATTTTCTCTACCTGCTTTGTAAATGAGTCTCTTAAAGAAGTCTGGCGCATCAAAATCTTCCTCTCTCTTATGATGAAACAGTGTCTATAAAATTAAAACATTCTACAATACTAAAGGTACTGTTCTTTTAAGCTAGTGTTTTATAGAAAATTGTAGCAAGTTCTGGCATTTTTGTATTTTTATCTTTAGCATTAAAGATTAACATTTTCTAAGAAAATATTAATTTATTAGGATTAGCATTTTCTAGATTTAAAATTATATTTTTATCACCGCAAGGGATTTTTTTTCGAGAAAAGCAAATAAAAAAAAAGAGTTTAAACATGTTCAAAAACGTTATAAACACCAAAGAAAAATACACATCATGCCATGTTGACCTATTTTTTTTCGGTGATCCCAGATGGAACATGATCAGGCCATTGTTTAGTGTAAGTATTTATAAAGCTAGTATATTACGAAGTGAACATTTCCTACATATATAACAATGTGTGTGCGTGTGTGTGCGTGCGTGTGTATGCGTGTGAGAGAGACAGAGAGGTGGAAAAGAAAAAGAGATATAAAAAGAAAACGAAGGACTTGCTACATAATTTATGTTTACGATAACTGGCAGTAAGATATTATTTTATTGTTAGAATGGCAAGATCTCTATCTATAAAAGGCAGGATGTGTGTGTAACAAATGCACGACCGCAATTTTCGACGGATTTGCACCAAAATTTACATGCACATGCTCCAAGTTAGCGGGAAGGCCAAGACCGACTTTGCATCGATAGTGGAAATAATCGATTTTTTTCATGCAGTTTTCATGTAGTCTGCGGCAATTTTCAACTGACCAGAGTGAGAACCTATAGCTGGCGGCCACGAATAGGCAGGAAGATTCTATTGGTCAGAGTGAGAGCCAACAGCTGACTGACACGAATATTAATTAGCATGCTAGCATGCAAAAAATATCGATAGCTGCATTCGTCACAAGTTGGAAAAATTTAAATCTGCATGGCACTTTACTCCAATTGGCTCATTCGCTTGCTTAAACTCAACGTTGATTCTGATTCCGCAGAACTGGGTTGGGTGTGAAAAAGTATTTGTTGTTAACATTCTTTTTTCATTCGGTTCTTCCAGTTACAAGTCCTTTTTTAAAGCTGATCGTTTTGTGTTCATTTTGTTTAGTTTTTTCGTAACACATTTAATGTTTAGTATAGAGCTTAGAAAAAATTCACAGTGTGAGATAGGCAAGAAGTAAGGCATGTAGCAACATCAGCACGGCAAAGGACACTCTTTTAAAGGCAAGGAAGGGCAAAAATATTTTAAGTCAAGCGATAGCGATTGCTGTATGAGTCGTACGATTTTTGAATCAAGCACGGGCAACGCCGGGTCATGCTGCTAGTCTAATCATAAATTCTGTGCTAAAAAGATTCTTTTCTTGCGCTTCTCGCTTGTAGAACTCTATTCTGGCTTTTGGCTTCTAGCCAAGCTTGAGTTTCAAAAAATTTGATGCTATGTCAGTCATTATATTCTGTCATCTTAATTCCTGTTCTTTTATTGTTGTCACTTATTGATAATGCTTTTCTTTTTCTTGCATTCATCCACAATTAGTAACCCCCCAGATTCTTAGTGGTTTTGTTACCTTGTTTGTAAATGATGGGAAAAAAAGTGTAAAAATGTAATGTCTGTCTATATTTCTGAGATGAGGTATTATAATTATTAACTGTTCTTACAGTGGTCGGACTGTTGTCCTCATCTTTATTGCCATATTCACGGCGTTTTGGCCGTTGTACGATCCGGCCTTCATCAGGATCTGTTTATATTTCTGAGCTGAGGCAATGTAACTATTTACCCTATTTACATCGGTCGGGGTGTTTTCCTTATATTTATTGCCATATTCACGACGTTTCGGTCGTTGTACGCTCCAGCCTTCTTCAGGATCTATCTATATTTCTGATATGAGGTATTGTAACTATTTACCCTATTTACATCGTTCGGAGTATTGTCCGTATCTTTATTGCCATATTCACAACGTTTCGGCCATTGTAAGCTCCAGCCTTCTACAGGATCTATCTATATTTTTTAGATTAGGTATTGTAAATATTTACCCTATTTACATCGTTCGGCGTATTGTCCGTATCTTTATTGCCATATTCACGGCGTTTCGGCCGTTATACTCTCCAGTCTTCGTCACATAGAACAGTGGATAAGAGCGTTGGGTGAGTAATCCAAAAGTGACATATGCATAAAATATAGACAGATCCTGAAGAAGGTCGGAGTGTACAATGCTCCGAAACGTCATGAACATGGAAATAAAGATGAGGACAACAGTCTGAACGACGTAAATAGTGTATATAAAAATCAAATGACATAAAATATATTAATGGAAAAAACAGTGAATTTGTGCAGACATTAATGAAAGCAAGAGAAATTTAATTTTTAGCTGGAAGCCCGTTTTGATCAATCCAGAATCTACTAAAAATATGTTGAAAAATTTAAAAGAAATTTAATCAACGTTTATTTAATACATTTATAAAACATTAGAATAGAAATGGTTTATCATGTTAATACAGCTCCTCAAAATAATTATATAAGTAAAATGTGAAAAAGTTAATCAAACTAATTAACGACATAAGATTACGATCTGTTTTAAGACATTTTTATGTTTATACTTTCTTTTTTATAGATACAAATTGTTAAGTAAATACTCTGTTTATAATAAATATGCGTCCTCCGACAGGAATCGAACCTGTATCCTATAGGAAACCGTCATATAGCCTGACGTGCTTTTCCAATTTCGCCACAGAGGAGCGGTTCTATGACAATTTCCCGGACATTCAGCCAGTAAATATTGTTAATACTGTTTATTATAAACAGGGCATCTATTTAAATATTTTTATCTATAAAAAAAGGATGTATAAACATAAAAATGTCTTAAAATAATTGTCGGACTTTGTCCATTTCATAATATATTTCGATCTGTCTATATTTCTGAGATAAGGTATGGTAACTATTTACATTGTTCGGACTGTTGTCCTCATCTTCATTGTATATTCCCAACGTTTCGGTCGTTGTACTCTTCAGGTGATTGTAATTTCGAACTGAACCCTTTTATTTCGTCCAATAGGGTAGATTGTTTTAGTTCCACGTGCCATGCCTCTTCCGGATATTTTAGTTTCAGTTATTTCCCTTTAATAACTCAGCTCTACAAGATTTCAAATCAAAACTCTTTGGGTCAAGTCACTGAATTATTCAACCAACGCTTTTATCCACTTGGCCATGTGTCCATGGCGACATCAGGGTATGGATTTGGGGGACTTGTAAACCTAATGTCCCAGTAACATTTTTCTTTTACCAGAGCTCATATTATAATTTGTTGTTATTATTTTTTTCTATAGCACTCTGAAACTGGAACTGAGAAGAACAATCTTATCCGGTGGAAGAAATAAGGGGCTCGGTTCGAAATTCCAGTAACCTGAAGAAGGTCGGAGAACGCCGTGAATATGACAATAAAGATGAGGACAACAGTCAGAACAATGTGAATAGTTTAAATATTAGATTACCAGTTTGTAACGGGGGTCATCATTTTATATAGGTGTCGTCACGTTTGCTGAAGAGAGTTTTTTTTTTCTTGTATTGGAGGGAGATACATATTTATGTGATTAGTCTATGGAGATATAGAGGTCACGTGTTGTTTTCTCAAAATCAGCGTAGTCATAGTATTGTGTTGTATGCAGTGCTATAACGCGGTTCGCCTGAGGACTAAAAAGCACTCTCGGAGGCGAAACGAGATACGTCTTGTCACTATGGCATCCAGTAGTTGAAGAAAGAGATAGAGATATATATAGAGAGAGATAGATAGATAGATAGAGAGAGAGAGAGAGGAGGAGATATATTTCTTTTTTCCATACAATAATATATTTTAAACAATGCCATCAAGCGAGCGTTAAGAGAAGTCCCCTAGCAGAAAAGTTTTGGTTACCCAATAAGTAGCAGCATTTAAACTATAACAATTGTTGTCAGCAATGACAGAAACCATACCTAAAATAAACAATTAAAACGTTGAAATATCTCATTAAAATATCAATTGGTAAAGTTTCGTTTTGATAAACATTTGTTCCGTGTACTTCTTGAAAATATAGGATAAATGGCGAATGTAAAGTGTCTCAGTTTCTGAACGGTTAAACAGCTTTGGACAGGAAATTATATTTTTACGCATGCGCACAGAATTTTAATTAAAATTTAAAAAAATATATTGCAATAATTTAAATATATTTGAAGTTTAACTTTTGGTTATAATTGAGAAAACGAAAACAAAACATATTTTAACAAAAAAAAAACTACTTTTGCGTAACTAAAAACAATTTTTTATTTAATATTTTTAAAAATCTATTAAACTTATTAAATTTTATTAATGTATTATGATCCGATTCAATATATATTTATTTAAATGAAGTGTGTGATTTTTGCCAGGGTGTAAAAGATTTGATATTAATGAATCTAATTTAATTTTATTTTTAAGGAACCTTTTTAAAAAAATGTTTTTTCCTCGTTCCGTTGACAATGTCGAGAGGTATATTGTCTCGTGCTTATTTAGTACTGCTCAATGGTACAGTGGAAAACGGAGAGAGAGCAGTAACTATATAGGAACTAGATGATATATCTGTAAACATGTCCAATGGAGAAAAAACAATCTACCCGCGTAGATTTAGAAACAGTTTCAAAAAATTCATTGCCAAAAATGATTTCAAAAATATTAAATATAAAATATTATTAAAATATTATGACTTGTAATTGCCAGTATAATCCTAGTATAAATATTTATAAATAATTATTGACCGTTGTTATCATTGTGATATTCTTGCATTATATCAAGAATTAAGAATATAGTAATTAGAGTCCGCAAATTGGAGGAAAGAGTTATCACTGATAATGTCCTGACTTCGAATTCGTGGTTATCTCCCTTTAACTCGCTTCTCGGTTTTTAACATTTTAAAATGCTCTTTTTATCACGTAAAATTTGGTTAGCTGCAAGCGAATTTTCATTCGGAAAATGCAGCCCAGAGAAAAAAATGTTTGGAAACCACTCGTGTAAATAATGATAGCTCCTGGTTTCAGAAATTCAGTCAGAGAGAAAAGTATAGTCTATGCATTTTTAACCTCCAAACTGAAAGTCATTTTAAAAACGGTATTAGGAATTTATTAATAACGAGAAGGAGACTTTGAAAAAATATATATATATATATATATATATATATATATATATATATATATATATATATAATATAATGAAATTTTTATTCAACATGAAATGTTTTTTGTATATGTTTACAACACGGAATACTGATATTAGTTATGGCATATGACATATGTTACTGTGATTATATACGTATGTGTATATGCATGCACACATTACCACTCAGGCGTTCGCACACATAAACACAAACATGCACAAATATATTTCTTATTACATTAAACGTTATATTTTAGTGAATACACCGTTTTGAGCATGCGTATTGTATTTTCGAAACAGTGTGATTTACATCTACCGGCCTGTGAATTCTGTGAATTTCTTAATAGAGAGAATGATTTGAACCTGTGTCCTCTTTTGTAGAAGGAACCGTCTTCAGATTCCGAAGTCGATGGTAAAACAGTCCAAGGTACGCCGGTTAACAAGGAGAGTACATTCTTTTTATTAAGACACTCGAATGCACAAGCCGGTGGATGTAATTCACATTGTTTAATATAAACAAGTCTCTACTCAAGCACCAGTATTCATAAAATATAGCATTTATAACCTGTGATTAAAAAATAAAGTCGGATTAATTTTAAATATATGTATATGTATTATTATATATATATATATATATATATATATATATATATATATATATATATATATATATTCATGAATTATTCATACAAAAACAAATGCAAAGGTTAATGATTTAATTGGCGAGAAATCCATCGTCGCAAACAATTCAAATAATATACAAAAACCCCGAACCTGTATGAATATATATATATATATATATATATATATATATATATATATATATATATATATATATGTGTGTGTGTGTGTGTGTGTGTGTGTGTGTGTGAAAATATATAGGAAATAGGAAAGAACTCGTTAGGTAAATAATCCAAAGTTCTTTAGTATTTTTGTTATTATTTTTAAAAAATAGTGCTCGATACAAAAGTAAAGCATATATATAATTATTTATTTAAAAATATGATTCCAACACGCTACATAAGAGTTCAATATAAAACTTCAATATAATTATTTGAATTAAAGTAAGCTATCTTCCGTTTTAAATTTAGACACCCAAACCTTACCCTGATTTGACATCTGTGAATGTAACTTTATACTGGTACAAATTATTAACACCTTACACCCCTGTTTATTTAAACAATCGCTCTAGCCGTTACCATAGAAATTTTGATTTCAATAATGAATATGCTATTAAAACACGTAAATTTCAGAAATAAGTTATTCAAAAAAAAATTTCGCTTGAAGATGGAACAAAGCTTACTTTAATTCAATTTAATTCAAATAATTATATTATTGAAGTTTTCGGCTCTTGTTTTGAAACATAAGAACTCTTATGTAGCGTGTTGGAATCATATTTTTAAATAAAATATATATATATATATATATATATATATACACACAAATATATATATATATATATATAAGCACATCATATATATATGAATAATACACAAACACTTACAAATGGTTAAAAAAATATATATATATATTCCTATATATATTATATATATATAAATGTATGTCAATATTTGAATTTTTAACGTGTTGTGGATATTTCTCGAATGAAGAATGATTGACGTCAGAATCGGGTTCTTTTTAAATTATTTATTTTATGCATCTCCAGTGGATATAATTTTTCAAATAAAAAACACACATATATATATAGATATAGATAGGTATTGAGTGTGAGACTTATTTAACGCGCAAGGAGTGTACGCACTAAGTAGGCTTTCTTTTCCTTTTCTGGTCGAACTAGTTTAACATCGACATCAGAGTCATGTCCATATTTATAGGGAAAAAGAAAAGAAAGTCAACAATAAAAACTTTTTTGATTTTTCACCAGTCCAAGAGCACCGTTCTATCGAGTTCTAATTCTGGTTTCAGAAACGTCAGGGAAGAAAAAAAGACAATTCAAGATCTTAAAGATATTGATCCAAGATTTGAAGAAAAAAAAACAACAGGAGTGTCAAAAAACAACAGAGCTGTTCTCAAAAATTACTATGGGACTTTTACAACGTAACGAAGGGAGGTTGATTCTCGGACCCTGGAATAACCTTGTTAATCAACTCCTGTTTCCAACGTCAATTAAAGAAACCTAGCATTTCTTGGCTTAAAAGCTGATGGTACAACGTTTACCAAAATAGGAAAATAATTTTAGTAAAATGTATAATCGCTTTACAAACGGAGAGAAAGCTGGACAATGAAGAAAGGTACAACAAACAAATAAACAGTATCAACATCGATTCCTAGGTCTACTGCGAGGAAAGTTGGTTGGCTGCGTCGTTCCAGACAATTCTCGTGGGAATCCTTCTTGCACAATTATAAATCTACCATTTGTCTACGAATTGAATCTTGCTGCCATATGTACTCTGATTTGTAATATATTCGAACCTATTCTAGAATTTCGACATCAGTTACATTCTCACCGACATGATGTGGCTTGCCTCTGTCTTTTCTACAAATATTTTCATGGCAATTCTAGCTTTTCTCTGTCTTTTCCTTAAATATATTCATGACAATTGTTGCTTCCCTGAATGTCTTTTCTACAAATATTTTAATGGTCTGGTGGAACTAAAGTATCTTTTCTGAAAATTTACCATGGAAATAAATTTGGATCCCTATGTCTTTTCTGTCAAATATTTAGGAAGAAAAATTTTATCTTCCTTTTGTCTTTATAAACGATTTTGAATTTAGTAAATGGCAATTGATGGCTTCCCTCTATCTTTTCTACAAATATTTTCATAGCCGACAATATCTCCTCTGTCTTTTCTAAAATATTTCCATAGTAATTGAAAAAAAACTTAATTTGGTCTGTTTTTTCTACAAATATATTCATGGAAATTATGGTTTTCTTCTGTTTTTCTACAAATATTTTCATAGCAATTAATGAGCTTTTCTTTTTACTCCTTAGACTGCGTGAATTTAACTAATAGATTGGCGTTTTACTTTTGAACTAACTAGATACTAGCATCGGTTCTATTCGAATAGATTATTTTCACGCATGTCTCGCCTAAATATTTATATACTAAGAACAATTTTATGGATCACTATGATAATATAAACAGTTTTCTGTGTGATAACAAATATTTATAATTTTTATCGAATATAAATATGATGTTTATATTAATGCAATTACACATGAGACACACACACGAAATTTTAAATTATTTTTTTCAATATGTGTTTTGGGTATAATATATTTATATATTTTTTTATATTTTTGTTGTGCTTTTATCACTTAGAAATTAGGAAAGAACCTACATTGTAAATAATGAAAAAGTTCTTTAGTATTTTTTTGAATTTTAAAAAAGAATCTGACCAAAAATTTACATAAAACAATTTAAATGAAATATTCGAAGAATTTAAGAAATCTCATTTTCAAAAATATAATCTGTTTTATAATAGATTTAATTCATGAATTTAATCTGTTAGGTTGATTCCATCTTCAAGGAAAATTTTTCCCAATTAACATTGGACTTGTCTTTCATTGGCTTAAATTAGATCTTTGAGCGTTTTCATTTGTTTTGCATTTCATATTGCTTTAAGCATATATTTTACAAAATTTTATTTTTCTATCTTATTCTGTCTCCACCTATCCCGTTATCTATCTATCTATCTATCTATCTATCTATCTATCTATCTATCTATCGTTTATTTGGCTGCTTCATCTTTCGAACTTCTAAGAAACAATCATCCCAACATCCAGCTAAGATGCGTCCCAGTAATATTCGCTGATGAAGAAAGATGAACAATGTTACCTCGGCAGCAGGGAAGAAATGAAATTATGTTAAGTCAAACAAATGAATAGCTAACGCATCCTAGAAAAATGGGTATTTATTAACTCATCTAAAATAATTTAGTTTGAATCGATTCCAAAAATTTTCAGCAAATTTTTGGAGAATAATCATATTTTATTACGATTTTCTGACTATTGTCTCCATTCACTTAAGTAGCAGTCGAATAAATAACAGTGATGTTGGTCTATTGTTGAGTTTTCGATTTTGGAATGCTATTAAAAAGAACTCACTTCTAGCAACTCACTAATTCAACATTTGGTTAAAAGAAAATTATATGATTCTTGTCCAAAGTATTATCGTTCATTATAAAAGAAGAGATGAGATTATTCTATTCATATCAAATAGGTTATATGTTTTATACACCTTTCAACAAATTCATGGAACCATATCTTAGTTTAATTTAAATGAAACGTTACACATTTTTATGAAGTTTCACTTGTGGCACGTTTGCAAATCTTTTTTAACTTTATATTCTTTTATAAATGAAGTTAAAATACATAAATAAATAAGCTCGATGGATTGTTTTATATATGATGTTACTATGTTAATCCGTCCTAGCATTCATTAAAATCATACATTGACCGATCGAAACTAAATTTAAAATTCTTCAAACATTTAATAAAAAAAATTAATTAAACTTTTATTAACAATCATTTAAAATATATACAATATTCATTTAAATCAAAGGATTTTATTTTAAACTTTAAGTACAACGGATACAACGGCTCAGTCAATTATCGTAGAAAGTAAGCAGAATGAAAAAATTCATATCATGGCTGATAATTTCTTGAAAGATGGAGAATCCGTAATATGTAATGAAATCAAATAAAGGCTGGTATCGAAAGGAATAAAAAGGAAATTAATTCAATAAAACTCGGCATTTGTTGATTGAAGAGGAAAATGCGTTTTACAATTATGAACACGATAAAATTTTTTTCTTAAACAACTTAGGAAAATATTTTCCATAATATTAGTTGATATTCTAATTAAAGAAATAATCTTATGATTAAAAACACAAAAAATAAAAAAAAAACAAACAAAACAAAAATTCTGTGGGTGGCTATCAACTGGATGAACTGATATAGAAAATAACGTATCTGAAAATTGTTTTTTGATTTTTCTCAAAGGATAATGCATGCATATTTTTTAAAACTTAATTTTATTGTTGCATTATAGTTCTGCTTGTTCCTTAGTCAGTTTACTTAGCACGTCCATTACGCCCTGCCAATTTTATTTAAATAATGGACTATTTACTAACAATGATTGCAAAGACAGAAGAGAATGAAAGTTTGAGAGGTTTTTGTTTAGTTGCTATGAAAAAACGAAAAGAAAGAGAAAACAGAGGAGACGATGAAAGACATTTTTTTAAAGTTTGCTTCAGTGAAATGTAAACCTTGTCAATGTTAAATCTTTTATTTCTAGAAAAATTACTTTTTAGATAAAAAACTAAAAAGATATTTAAATTTTATTACAATATTTATCAAAGGACAGCTCAAATTTTTCACGAGAAGATTTTTCATGAATAATCTAATTTTTGAGTTGACTCCAAGAAGTTTATTCACAAGGGGGTAAGGTGTCAAATGTTGCTTCCCAGCTCACAAAAATCTGAAAATGGTTAGTCGTTATCAATTCCAACATATCCCTATAATCTCTCCATCTTAACCTGTGAGCCTGGTTTAAAGAATGGTTCTTGTGACATAACTTATGAACATTATTTTAAAAAATACGATCGATAGTAAATTAAGATTGAAAAAATTAATTAACTTTTAACAGGTAATTTAACGTTAAAAATTATTAGAATCTGAAGAACCTTATATCCGAATCAATTTTATTTGTTTTTAGCTTTTGAAATGTGTCTGTTTTATAATTCAGAACAGATCAAAATATATGGATCAAAAACAAAAAAAAAAGTTTTGATTTTTTTTTTGCGTTTTTTTTCAGAAAAAGACAAGGATTAAAAAAAAAAAAAAAAAGGATAAATGGATTAAGATAGACAGCATATGGATTATGCTTGTTAGAACTATTTTTTTTTTGCCAAATGGAGCATCAAAGATAATTACAATTTGTTTTGAGAAAATTCCTTTTTTTCGTTTTAAAGGAAGGTCCAACCGCAACATGTACAGTTTTATCTTTTAAGTGCCACATTTTTCTAGTTCCATCTCCAGCTCTGTATTTACACTTTTTCAAATAGCTTCACATAGATGCCTTTTTTCACTTGATAAAATTTTCTTTATTGTTTTTATTATTATTATTATTTGTGTATGTTATGTATCCTGCTTTTTATCCTGTAGAGCCGGGTTCAAACTATGGTCCTCAGGCCCAAAAGAACAATTGTCATTTAAATGATAGCATTTTTCTTAGTATATGGGATGTTCCTAGAAGAGCGATCTTCTGGGCAACTTGTATGTTGATGTTACCTGAAACACTGTTAGTAAAATTGTCCATTCCTCTTTTGATGAGATCCAGTTCTCCGATTACTATTGGTACAGTCTCAGTCCTCATTCCTCGTATCCTGTTAATCTCGATCTCCAGGTTCTTTTATTTGGACAATTTCTCCATAATTTTTACGGTGGTGTTTCTCTCATAGTGTACTTCTATGTTAATAAGCATAAACTTTCTGAATTTCTTGTCTTTTATGATAATAACAGGTCTGTTGGTTTTTATTTTTCAATCAGTTTGAATTGTCATGTCCCAGAGGATAGTTACATCGTTATTTTGGGTAACTGTGTCTGATTGATGCTCCTACCATTTCTTATTGGTTTCGATTTTGTGCTTCTTGCATATGTTACATTATTATCATTATTATCACTATTATTATCAACACTTAGAAAATAGCGCGATTTAAGAAAAAAAAAGAAAAAGACACCATCTTTAACAATATTTCGACAGTATATCTGTCTTCAAGTTATGTATAAAAAATGCATGCGAGTATAAAAACATTAAAAAATATAAGTCTTTCTACAAATGTCGCATGTCTTAAGAAAAACGGCTGTAGTGTTAATGAACGCGAGGAAACGAATGAAACACAGCCAGCGTAAATGGAATGCAACTTAAACGTGCGTAACATGATGGGGATTATGCACATCTTGAAATTTTCCGTTGATTAGCTATTAAGAGCAATTAATCAGTTTAGAATAAATCTTATGGAACTCTCCTGTCATTTTTTTCATTCCCCCGGAATTCTCAAGGAGAGTTCCATTACACTTGTATTCAGTTTTTAAACATAACTTGAAGAAGCCAGGCATATTTTCGTAATATTATTAAACATTGTTTTCTTTCTTTACTTTTTCTCTTGTTAAATGGTTTTCTTCTCTAAGCGTTGAAAAATATTGGAAGAGTTTCGTCAACCATTTTCTTCATTATTATTTTTTTTTTTTTTTAAATTCCTTTGATTTCTGGCGTGTACACATTTCTTTCCGGGTCCCGCCCAGGGACCTAAGTTTAGAAATGGCATCATGACACTTTCCTCTGACAAAAAAAAAAATATATATATATATTTTACATAGATAAAGCCCTCCGTAAAGTGTGGGCTGTACTTGTGAGAACAATTTTTTGTATTTCTTTGAGGCATGGGCTTCCAGGAATCCCTTCAATTAGTCTACTGGAATCTTTTCCAACCAATCCTAGGGCTCCAACTACAACAGGGATTGTTGATGTTCCCATATGCCACATTTTTGAGATTTCGATTTCAAGGTCCTTGTATTTTGACAGCTTTTTGAATATCTTCAAAGATACATTGCAGTCAGCAGGGACTGCCATATCAATAAGGAGGCACTTTTTTTTTTGTTTGTGGTCTTTAATAACAATGTCTGGGCGGTTGGCTTTGATTGTTCTGTCAGTGTGTATTGTGTAGTCCCATAGAATTGTAACAGGTCCTATCTCCGTAACCGGGTCTGGGTGGTGTTCATACCAGTTTCTTTCAGTTTCCTTCCCGTAGAAGTTGCAGATTTTCCAGTGCAGATATTGGCCCACTCTGTCATGCCGGTTTTTTATATTCAGTGGGTGCCAATATCGTGCAACCTGATACAAGATGATCAATTGTTTCTGGATATTTATCACAGAATCTGCATTTTGGGCTAACACAATATTTTTAGTATATGTGCTTGATAATTTCTAGTTAACAAGCATTGATCCTGTGCAAGCAAGGATAAAACCTTCCGTTTCAGCTTTCAACCCTGCACTACGTAGCCACTGATGGGTACGGGTTTTGTCTACGTCAGTTTGTTTGGTACCGGCAGAGTATTGGACATGAAGCGGTTTATCTTGCCATTGTTTCTATATCTGGTCGGTTGCATTTGTCTTTGCTTTCTTTTTTAAGTATTTTGCAGCTTCAGTCGGTGTATCGTGCTTTACTTTTATTATCTGCATCCATTTTTTTTGAACTTTATTATTCTTTATTTTTTTTTGGTTAAATGTTAGTGTATACTCATTTCATTCTGGGTCCCGACCAAAGAATTAAGGTCAGAAATGGCATCACAACTTTTTCCAATGAGAAGTTTTGAAAAAAAATCACATATTTTACATACAGAAAGGCATTCGTAAGGTTTGGGCTGAACGTGTGAGAACAATTTTCTTTGTATTTCTTTAAGGCATGGGCTTCCAGGAATCCCTTCAGTGAGTCTATTGGAATCTTTTCCAATCAATCCGAGAGCTCCAACTATCACTGGAATTGATGATGTCCTCATGTGCCACATTATTATTATTATTATTATTATTATTATTATTATTTCATTTGATTTTTGTTGTATACACATTTCCTTCCGGGTCTCAACCAGAGACCTAAGAGCAGAAATGACTTCATGATTTTTTCTACTGATTATTTTTGTAAAAAAAAAAAATCACACATTATTATCATTATTATTATTAGTAGTAGTATTGTGCGAAAGAGCAAACACCAATAAAGTGATTCAATTTTTTGTTGATATGAGAAATTACCCAGTATATGTAAGGCTGTACTCAAAGTCGAGGGTTACTGAGAGAAGAGTGTGATAAAAATGCAAAAAAAGCTTGCAGTAAGTAAATCTTATGAGAATAAGGAGGAGAGATAAGGAATTTTATTCCTCAGAGAAGCTTTATATTTTCGGGAGTTTGTTCTGTAAATTTATATAAAATTGGTAAACCTGTCTGAATTTGAACTTGCAATTTTTTTTAGAACACGAAGGAATTAGTTGTCACCAAAGAAAATTATTTGGAAGTAGCATATATGTGTCCAGATTGTAAAGGTCTGAACTGGGGGAACTAAAGAACAGAACTCGCCTGAGCATTTCCTATGAAAATAGTTATAAAGAAGCGAGAGACTCGCAACGTTGCGTCTGACGGAAGGAGGCCGCTGCGGAAAAATAAGTCTTAATCCAACGCGTAAACAATTTTGAACACTATCAAAGATGGGAACAAATAACTGAGCAGCCACAGCCGAAATACCTCATTTTTGTCTAATCTGACTATTATAAATATACGATATCCAATACACACATCATGACACACAGTCTGATATGGACTTACCGGGCAAAATATTAATAAATTGAACTACTTATGAATATACAGGTTGTAACAACAAAATTGCCCAAATCGTGTAATAACAACATTGTCCAAATCGTGTAACAGCATAATTGTCCATCCCTCAAAATGTTTAATACAGAAAAAAACACTAAATTAATTGAGTTTCTTTTTTCACAGATTTTCAGATAAGACTTTTAACCAAATGACAATTTTGCAAAATTAAGAATCACTGAAAACGCTTTGAGAGTTATTCAATTAAAAACTGCATAATTAGAATCGTTTTGTGTCAAAAAAATGTTTTTTTTTCAACTGAACAATGGTGAGAGGAAAAAAGATCATTCAGACCTTCAGTAATGGCACCAAAATTTAATCTGGCTTCCATTTTCAAATTCCATTCAAGAACCATGAAGAGAACGGTAAATAATTTTTAAAAAGAATTTTAAATAGAGGAAAACTGGATTTTTTTTATAATCAACAGGAAAAGTGATTATCATTTCAACTTAGTGCTAAAGAGATCAATTGCAAAGATTCAAATCAACCCATAAGTTTTTTTTGCCATGAGAGAGGAGTTTTTTGAATGACAGTTCAAATATAGCAGTAAAAAACAAAATAAATGAAATCGTGCGTGAAACGTGGGAGGCACCTTGTATATATATATTATTTTTTTTGCTGTATTAGAGATAAAGAGTGTAAAAATGTAATAGTATTTTGCAGCGAAGTTATCGACTTTTTATTTATATATCTGGGATGTAGAATTGGAAAATTCAAAAACAATATATCCCCTATGTTTCGCATGGACACTGGGATATTTAAATGAAAAATTTTAAATTTTTACTGAACTCAATTAAACTTAAAATGATTATTTAAATTGTTGCCGGAATTTATTTCCAGATATGAGTTTAGTGATATATGTATCATTTCACCAACACAAATTTTCCAATAATTTCATCGGCCAAATTTCTTAGTCGTTTTATTTTTAAATCTTTTCCTAAATATAATATAAATAATAATGGAGGAAGAAGAAATTGACAGGAGGGATAATAAATAATAATCAATTCTCCGGTGCAAAAAGAAAAACTTAATATTTAAACTTATGATGGTATATGATTGAAAAATTATGGAGGGCAGTAAGTAACCAAATTATAAATGCAGTCAAGTAATTAATGATGATGATGATAATAATAATAGATTCACGAGGTCAGGGGGATTATTCATATTAAATTTAATATAAAAATTTTATGAATATATTTGGATTTTGACATTATTTATATATATAAAAAATAAAAAACAACAAATTTTAACAAAAAAATATATTTGGGCAATTGAAAAAACCCAAAAATGCACTTAAATTTATTTTTGCAGTCAATATTAAAAAATTTTTAAAAAAATAATTTAAATGAAAATGGGATGATTTTTTTAAATTTTAAATATAACTTTTTAGCGATTTATTTTTTATCGATAATAAATTAAAAAAATTTTTTTTAATTTTATATTTCAAGATTTTTTTTACCGATTTTATTCCAATCATATCGATTTCTTTATTCGCAATTATTGAAAACATTATGAATGATTAAAATAAAACATGAAAATATAATTTCTATTAAAATTTAAACACGGATATAGATTCCCCCCCATTTTCTGAATTTTCGACTCAAAAAAATAAAAAAAATATTAATAAAGAAAAACGAAACATAAAAAAAAATATTTAAAAGTTATCTTATTTCAAATAAATGAAATTTTTTTGTTTGTCGTTCAGAATGAAAAAAAATGTAAGAAAATGGAATTGTTCTAAAGAACTAATTTTAAATTCTTCATCTTGTCAAAAATAAAAAAAAAAAAAAATATAATAAAATAAAGAATATATATATATATATGAAAAAAATTAAATTTTTTTTTTTTTATTTTTTTGTTAACCAGATAAAAGTGTTATTTAAATATATATAATTCAAATAAAAGTAAGGATACAGGTTCGATTCCTGTCGGAGGTCATATTTTTTCTACAAATATTCAACAGGACGTTCAGGCCGGTAAAAAAATTTAAAAAATACTGTTTATTATAAACAGAGCAAATTTACTTAAATATCTGTATCTATAAAAATAAAAAATATAAATAAGAAAATATATATATATATATATATATATATGGATAATTGTCGATTTAGACGTAATGAGGTTCAATGAAATTCAGTTCCAAATGTGCATAGATCATTTGATTATATATATGTGGATATAAAACAAATTTTCAAATTTAATTTCAGAATAAAAAATAATTTAAAATAACAAAAAAGTCTATTTATAGGACATCAATAGTCATAAAAAAGCGAATTACTTATCAAGTTTAATATAAGATGAAAATTTTTTCTGTTGCTTTATCAGAAGATAAATATTTCAAAGAATATTAAAATTGATGTATAAATAAATCAGATTGAAAAAAAATCAACATAAAAAAAAGCCATAGGAAAAAAAAAATTTTTTTTTAACTTTTCGGTCACGAAGGCGTTTTCGATTAACTAAGATTTGATTTAACTTTTAAAAGGCCATTTAATCCAGAAAATAGTCTCGAAAGTTTTCATAACTTACAATTTTTTAGTATAAGAAAATAAACAAAATCAAAAAAAATTCTTTAAAAAATCATAATGGATTTTTTTTTTATTAATCCAAAATATTTCATATCTTTAAACGTTATTAAAAAGTCGACAATAGGCATATTTAAAATCTTTAAAATTTATTTTTTTATTAAACAATATTTTATTTTCATCTGAATATTCTAGAATATTATCAAAGAAAAAATTTTAGGGTTCCAAAGTATCCGACACGATTAAAGAAGCGACAGCCAATTAGAGTTTAAATTTCAAAATTGCCTAATATTTTATATATATAAATATATATATATATATATATATATATATATATATATATATATATATATATATATATATGGAAAAAAAAAAAACAGTAAATTTTTTCCGGTGTTCTTATAGATATTTTATTTTTTCAAAATGAATTTATTCTTTATATGATTAAAGATCGTCATATATATCCATTAATATAAATAAATTAATTAATTTAAAACGTTTATTTATAAATATATATTATATTTCAACCATAAATTCAAATATATAACGAAAAAATTAATTTTATTCAGCAAAATAAATGGAAAATTTACATTTGAAGATGAAATGGAACTACACATTTTTAATTTATTTGCAAAAATAAAATTAAAAAAATAAATGATTTATATGGGAAACATTGGTTATAAAATAAATTATAAATATATGGCGTTTATATAAAAATAATTCATAAAATATATATATATATATATATAATAATATATGGTGTGTTTTTTGTGTGTGTGTGTTTCTTCCATTTATTATCAGTTCATTTACTTACAAAAAGGATATTTGAATCCTGGTATGCGGATATCATCTTATAAACAATCGAAATTTTTCTTTTCTTTCTTTCTTTTTTTTTTTTATCAATGAAATGTCGACTGATATTGATTGGTTGAAATTATATTACATTATTTCATTAAGCATGAATTTTTCTTCAATGCTGTAAATGAGCATTCATTCACTTCTGTCGCTTTTTCTCCTCGTCTACTGACATTATTAGTCACGTAATCGCGTGCAATGATGCCTGCATATGAATATGTGTAGAATGTTGTGGAGAGTGACTCTATACGAATTTTAATTCATAAGCACGTCTCAGAAAATTGTTAACGAGTTCGATCCTCACCGGTTTCCCAGTGCACTTCAACTTAAAATGCCCATCTTTATACATTCTTTTTTATAGATACAAATATTTAAGTAAATGCTCTGTTTATAATAAACAGTATTAAACAACATTTACCGATTTGGCCACAGAGGAGCGTTCGGTTAGTATGGTCGAATTTACTGCCTTTAAACTTCATTCTCCATGAATCTCTCACGTACATTCATATCTGCTCAAAGTGTATCTAAATGTATACAAATGACGTCACACATTTTGAAATTTTATAAAATCAAACAATTATTTTAAGACATTTTTATGTTTATAAATTCTTTTTATAGATACAAATATTAAATTACAAATGATCTGTTTATAAGAAACATTTACTGGCCTGAATGTCCGAGAAATTTTCACAGAAAATATTCGTCCTTCGATAGATTGTCGAACCTTTATCCTTACGGAACCGTCATTCACTTGACGTTCCTTTACCGATTTAGCCACAGAAGTCGTTAGGTTTAAAAGGCCGAATTTCAAATTTCAAATATATATATATATATATATATATATATATATATATATATATATATATATATATATATATATATATATATATATATATATATATATATATATATATATATATATATATATATTTGAGAAATTTTAAAGTTTCTAAAAATAAATTTTAAATAATTAATTATTTTTTTTTTTTTCAAATTTAACAAATTATGTTTTTTTTCAACCATGGAAAGATTAACAATTAAACAACGTGAAAAAAAAGTTTCAAAGTTCAATTGGAAAAATTGTTAGTAAAAAAAACTGGATTAGTGACAGATGTAAAACAACATTGCGTGCTAAATTTACGCTGTTTTTGAAAACATTGCTGCAGTTCACGAGAATGGTAACTCAAAAATTAAAACAATTCTGTTCGTCATCGTGCGCAGGAATTGAATCTCTTAACAACAACGTTAAGTTGTTAAATTTGAAAGAAAAAAAAAAAATCTTAGACACTTAAACTTAATTCATTTAAAGGGAAATGGTTAAGAAATAGAAACAGAAATTATATATATATATATATATATATATATATATATATATATACGTGACGTCACCCCCAGTCTCTCTGCCCTGTGCTATCCTGTGACGACCAATGTGACTTGGTATTGGTCGCGGCGCCAAATGTGACGTTCTAACTTTTGGCTGATTCGGATGGGAATCTGGTTAGATTCGGTATCAGCTTTGTCGTTCCCAGCTCGCCTCCAACGTCTGGTTACCGAAGTAAATGCTTTGATTTCTAGTCTAACCTACCCACGTTGTGATTTGATCTTAGGTAGACGAAATCAATCAGTCGCCGCGCCGTAATGCAAGCCGAATTCGAGCAAAGGTGACATCGCACAAGTATATGTAAAAGAAAAAAAGTAACAACTCGAAAAGTTCAAATGTGTTAAAAAAAAATAACAAATATTTTTATATCTGGTTGCTGAATACAGGACTGCGTCTTTCTCCCAAACCCTTCTATGGATTCGTGACACTTTGCGTTTGTTAGGCGAGTCTTAATATCTTAAGTTGTTTTTTTCAAGAAACTGGTTTTGGTGTATCTTCAGGCGATATTCGTAAAACTTGTTTTGGTGGTGTGAGTCTAAGTCGTTCTTCAAAAATAAATTGTTTTTGGTTAGAAGTTTAAGTCGGAATGCGTGGATATTTTCAGTCAGCTTCCTGCGAGGCTGGTCTGCGAGCTCACAGCTCAACTCTCTGTCTCTGTCTGCTGTCTGCAACGGAACTGCAACTCCAACTGCCGTCTACTCGCTGCGACTCTGTTTATATGGACGCCGACCAAAACCGGGTGTGGGCCTGTCGTGGTTTGAGGTTCCTCGATAATTCTAAATCAACAATAAGGATTTTCTTTGTTTTCGGACAGGAAAATTTATCATTTTCCATTTTGGAAGGAATTACTTTCTGTTTTAGATAAGGGAATCGTCCTCCCAAATTCTTCCTCATATTGGTATCTCACACCATTCTCTCAGGGGGCGTCAACAGGTTTCCCTTTTTTCTCATAGTGGTATCTCACACCAATCCCCTCAGAGGCGTCAACAGCCCCCCTTCCTTTTCATGTTTACCTTCACCCACCGCTCACGCCACCACTCAGCCAATGACCCTCGACAGCGCGGGTGTGGCCAGCCTGGCCTCAGTTTACAATTATCGCTCAAAGAAAAAAAAATTATCTTTTTTTTTTTTTTTTTTTCTCGACGACCACGTACGATCGTGTGTGGTCCTTAATCTCTATCTTAACTGAATGTCATCTCGAATTTATCAACGAGATTTTCGCCAAGCGTTAAATGGGTGGTCAACTGAACGTCTTCGCACCCTGTCGCCAACAATTTGTCCCGGTAACAAACTTTTATCATGTCCAGGTCTGGACATAAAACAGGTGTCTCTTCCCAGGACCAAATGATATCTCCGAAAGATAATTAATGGTTTATTCTTTCCCTTTTTCTCTTTTCCCTTTCTTTTTCTTTGGGGTGGCTCAGCTGATCTTTTTTCTCGGTCGCTGCTCGACCTAAATTTGATTATCTTTAGCATTCTGCTTTTGTAGGCCACTTGACCAATTTGAAATTTTCATTATTGCCATGGGCAGATTGCTATCTTTTATTCGCCGCGTCGTAACATAAATTAATTCCGACAGATCCGAGATCTTACGAATTTCCTATCTTTTGCGAAAAAAATACTTTTCTTCGCAAATGAAAATTAAATCTTTATCACTTTTCTTTTGTTAAAAAAAATAACATCGCTCAGTATGTCTTTCGTGATAGCTTCTTCTCGCTTTAAGTATTTCTCGCTTTTAATTTTCACGCAACCGCTAAATAGTGTCACACACACACACACACACACACACATATATATATATATATATAAATAAATGTGGGCATTAAAGTCAATATACGACAGTCTGTTTCATGCTAAACGTATATGGCCTGGCGATTTAGACCACTCTGTCATAGCCCAACAAGTTTCAATTACCCTTTTGAAGAATCTCTAAATTTACTAAAAACACATCTAACAAAAATTAAAGCAAAATTACCTCTTGCTACACATAAGATCATACAAATGTGCCATTTAATCTCCAATCAATATTTTCCCGTTTTCACAAACATTTGGTTAACCAATGAGGTCCCCTCTTAGCAGTGTTTTGGCGTTTCTATTTTTGAAATTTCTAAAAAGTGTTTTTTTCTAAAATATTTTACCACAAAATTCTTTTTATTTTAGATACATAGAATAATATATAACCACAGAACATAGTTTTAATCGATCTTGTTAACAAACTTATTAACGTTGAGTCCGCAAAAATTTTTACCTTTGAATCTGAGTGAAATAACACTTTACCCTTCCTAGATATGATGCTACATAGAACCAATAATGACTTGTTGGAGGTTTACAGAAAATCTACAAACAAGAATGGCCTTATTATTTCATATTATCAATACTGAATCAGAATAAAATCTCAAATAACTACAGGATTCTATTTAAGAGCACTAAAAATCTTCGGCCCCCCAATATTTACATGAGGGAGAAATATACATAGAAAACAGTTTTAAAACCCCCAATATGACCATTATTTCATCCACAATGCCAAGACAGAAATATACAAAATATACAATCTTTAAAAATATAATGACATTAATAATAACTGCAGCAATAACAAAGACAATAAACTGGATAAAAACAAGCATATGACGTCACCTTCTAACTTAACATTTACCATGAAAAACAATGCAACTCCTCCTCAAAATACATAAAGGAAACTTGCAGAAATATAAAAATACGTATCTATATGTATCTCTGAACACATAAAGGATCGTATGCACAAAAATTTATCAAATGCATTAGTTCTACATAGAAATAAATTCAACCACAACTTTGCTTCAAAGAATGTCACATCTATTAAAAGAGAAATTAACGCAAACGGAAAATTGTTGAAAGTGCCGCTATTGAAATTACCAAAGTATAAATCTGCGCTCCAAATTTTTTCAAATATCTCCCAAGCCAACATACTATAAAAATTAAAATAAAACCATTAAATTTCAAACCTTTTATTAATTTAAAATATATACCACAGAAATTAATGCGAAACTAAAACAGTATAAATAATAATTATATTATTGGAAAAATTCAAGAAGATTTACACACTTTTGTTTATTAGACATTATATTTCCCCGCTTAGCATCCTCCATAATTTACCTTAAAATTTCAGTTATTCTGCTCTATATTTATGGGCGTTCTTATTTTTAAAATGCTAAAAAACTAATATATATATATATATATATATATATATATATATATATATATATATCGCATTGAATGCTTTGTGTTAAAAAAATAGTTGATGTAATATAACAGAAATATTGTAGTTGTTTCTCTCATAAATGAAGAATTTTCAGTGGTAGAAAACTCTGACTGATCGGTTGGGTTTCGATCCAGGCTTGAAGTATTCGGATGTCTAAACACTGAGGAGCTGTGATACAGCGAAACAGTACTGTCTGCGAATGACATAATATTAATAAATATATATTTTTTCCTCAACTCTAAAATGATTCATTTTTTTATAAACAACGCAATCTTCAGGTGCTAAAAGAGTTAAAAAGAAGAAAATTGCGTTGTATATGAAACTCGGAGTCGAACTAAGGGAACAGGATAAAAAGGTATATTTAATATACAGGGTGTCCATAAAGTCTCTTTACAAATTTAAATATATATTACAAAGGCCATTGTTAAGATATCTTAATAAGTTTTGTTGTATGTATTCAGTAGGTATCAAAATTTTTAATCACACTGGATTTGTGTAATTCAGGAATCCTGTTAATGAAAGAGGTACTGTTAAATGAATCATTAACATTTTCAGATCGGTGGAATAGAAGGGATGCCCCAATTCCCTGACCACCATGTTCACCAGATATCACTCCCCTGGACTTCTTTCTATCAGGTTATGTTAAAGATATTGTGTATTGAACAAAAATACATGACGTCAAAATCTAAAGCAAAAAATCAATGATGCAGGGTCCAACATTGATGATGGTACGCTACAATGAACATGACAAAGAAATTTTTACCGTC
Source organism: Acanthosepion pharaonis (assembly GCA_903632075.3). Lineage (NCBI taxonomy): Eukaryota > Metazoa > Mollusca > Cephalopoda > Sepiida > Sepiidae > Acanthosepion > Acanthosepion pharaonis. The sequence goes on from CAHIKZ030002867.1 coordinate 71,772, forward strand.
TTGATATACTTCATGCAACTAATGGTACCCATATAGAGGTGTAGTAAATTAGTTAAAAAGTTCTTTCAATTTGAAACTCCCAGTTTTTGTAACAATTTTCTACATATTTGTTTACGCATTTGTTTTTGTAATAAATTGTAAAGAGACTCTATGGACACCCTGTATTTAAATATATTTGTAGGTGTATGATTACATACATGAGGGAGTAATGATTAATGGTTCAGATTGAGGAATTGGAGAGTTGTTCAAATTCCAGTCAAGTTCATTACATTCTCTTTTGGTGCGCATATAAAGGTATATTAAATTAGTTAAAACAAACTTCAGTATCTACTCCTCATTTTCCAACAATTTCCACATATTTGTTCATTTGCTTTTGTAATAAAGTTTTTAAATTGTGAAGAGACTTTATGGACACACGCACTATATATATGTAAAGGGTATTTCATGGTGGTGGGAAAGTGACTGAAGTCGAGAGGCAAGATCAGGATCGATAACCTTACAGACCCTTTGGGCTTTGCCAAGAATTTCGTGATATCTTGTCGGAACTTCAGTCCAGATTTGGCAACTATGTAAAAATCTGACCTCTTCCAATTATTAAGACCTCCCTTGTATTAAGCATCTAAGGGCACTGAAATTAACTGAGTCTGGCGTAGATCCATAATAACGGAACACTCTGTGAGAATCAAACTCACTAACAATGCAAGATGTGCTTATTAACCATTATTCTACAGCAGGCGTCTTCTAGAAGACTCGGATCATGCGCGCACTGTGCGAAAGAAGTAAAGAAACTTGCATGTGGTACGGTGACTCTTTTGTGGCAGTGGATGATATTTACGAAGCTGAGGCTCACAACAGCGGGGCACCAAGTGAGTATCAACCTCTTTTCATTAAGAATGAACAATGATATCAGCTTAGTGAACAACATTATTGTGAATGATTGTTATGAGTGTACAGGCAGAAAAGCACTACTTTATATGCCGGGTACACGAAACACATACAAATGATTATTTTTCTATTACTATGAACATTATTTTTAGTGGGTACACGGATTTATTTTGCTTTCTGTGTATTTTTCTTAAATATTGAGACCGGGTTAGAAAGTAGGAAGGTAAAAAAAAACAAAAAAAATAAACAACAAAAAACAGGGATAACAATTCAAACATGTGTAGCCAGTCTAATTGATGTTTATAGTAATAAGAAATAATGTCGGATAAAAAAAGTCCATTCACAAAAATGCAATTTACGATACATTCATTCATCATTAAATATATTAAGTATTTCAAAGATGGTAATACGAATTGACGGTGGTCGTTTTCGAAACGTAGCTTAGACGTGACATAAGACAGAAAGTGTGAGAACCGAATTAGTCAGTAATACAAGCTTGCTAACCATTAAACCAAGTCGAAGTTCCCTAATGAAAATAGATGGATGGTGTTTGTAGTAAAAACAGAACCAGTGAATAAACTTATACCAAAGCTAGTTTGCACTTTACTCTGACTACTTGTCTACTGACGGATTATACAGGGTGCTTTTTACATCTCCTAGATCTTAAGGGGAGATAACTGATGATTTATCAGTACAAACTCAACTGTTAAGACTATATTTTTTAATACCCAAGTATATATGTATAAAATATGAACATAGGTAATGTAGGTAAATTTGACCTGTGTGCGAAAGAAAAAGATCTTGTCTGCTGAACTTAAGAAAACTTCTATATACATATATATATATATATTAAAAAGCAGTGGGAGTTTTAAAATAAAATTTCTTTCAAAAATCCCATGTTCCTTCAAGACATACGTAATGATGACACTCCCCAGCGTTTTTTTCTTTATTATCCGTGAATTTTCAATCCTTCTTGAAAAAAAAAATGATAATTTCCCGTTGCCTTCTCTATATTTTGTAATTCAAAGTTTTCCTTCTCTAAGACTGGTTTCTGCCTAAAGAGTTCAGTCTATCCTGCCTTTTAACCTCTACGTGGATGTAAAAGAGACATGTTCATGCCTTCCAAAAGGACATTTGTACGAAAATTGACGCATCAGACTAACCCGAAATCTGAATGTATAAACACATATTAAAATTGAAATATTAAAATTCGTTCATATTTTATGTTCTTTGTAGTAAAAATAGAACCAGTGAATAAACTTATGCCAAAGCCTTATTGCACTTTACTCTGACTACTCGTCTTCCTAGATCTTAAGGGGAGGTAACACATGATCAGTACGTTCTCCCCTACGTATTTTATTCATAAAGGAGAAAATCTCTTAGGTGTCCAGGCTCTTTATAGACTGCTTGAAAAATAGGAAATATCTTTTTTTATGCAACTGAAGATAAATAAAAATAAGATATAATTCATAGCATTTTCATTATTATTATTTTTTGTCTGGTACTATTTTTTAACTGGTACTATTTTTTTTAATTAATAATGATAACAATACTTTATCTAAATCTTTTAGACAACTTAAATCTTCATTGTAAAACAGACAACAGTATGATATAAACCATGTTGTTAAATTCGAGAATATGATTTAAGTTGTCTAAAAGATTTAGATAAAGTATTGTTATCATTATTAATTTTTTTTTTTTACTGGCCTTTCATCTAATTTCTGGTACTTGTTATTTTTAGTAAGACATAGCAGTTTTCAGTTGTTCGAATTCCGTAGATGAAACATTGTTGTTATTAATGTTTCTTTTTTTTGCCTCGTATATTTTTTATCTTATTCGTGTTGCTTTTTGCTTGCAACTCATAGTCCGTTATTCGTTCGGATCAGAAATAAGCCTCTGGCGAGATTTCAACTTCCAAGGCTAAAGCTTACGAGTTGAGTCCATGCTCGAGGCTTATTCTCATATATATATATATATATATATATATATATATATATGTATGTGTGTGTGTGTGTGTGCGTGTGTGTGTGGAGGGGAAACGATGTATAGATTTTTATATATCAGAACAATTTTAAGAAAAATCTATGACAAATCGATAATTGCCAAGAAGGAATTCATATGAAAAAACCACAAGGAGTTTAAATAAAGGATTTTATGAACATAGAAGGAAATTTTTTGCAAAACAATACACTCAGAGCATTAGTTCATCACGGTAATCAGTTTGAACCCAATTTTGATTTCAAAAATGGTACTTTAATGGAAAAAGAAAGCAGTTTACTAAGACGAAAGTCTAGAGAAAGCGCTTTAATCGCTAGATCATCGACACTAAATTGACGTCCACGTTCTTACAAAATTTCATCTTTCTTGGCAGATCTGTTATCACAATGTGGCTAATTTCATAACAAAAGTGAGAAAAACAGAAACAAATATGAAAAGTAACTAACTAAAATCGAATAGACTATATTCCCAAAGCCCATATTTAAAAAAATAAATGTGATATATATATATATATTCTGGGAGTTCCTATATATATATATATATATATATATATATATATATATATATATATAGTTTTTAATATATATATATAAAAATAAGGGGTGATATATGTATATATATCATATATATATATATATATATATATATATATATATATATATATATATATATATATATATATATATATATATATATATATATATATATATATATATATATATATATATATATATATATATATATATATATATATATATGCATACACTGTTCCTTCTTGTTTTATGTTGAGTTTAGATAGATTCTTTTCGATTGTAGCTGTGATAGAGGTACTAGGTAGGATAATATATATATATATATATATATATATATACAGTGACACGCATAAGTATTGGATACATATTATTTTCTGTTATAACTCTAGTTTATGTTCGCCATTTTGACTGATATTTTGTAAGTAATATCTCGTAAAGTTGTTTTAGTTGTATGTGGAAGGAAAATTAAAACTCATGGTTGAATCCATTGTTTTTATCAAAGTTCAAAATTACCTTATTTCTATTGAAACTCAACATAGAAATTGTTACTATTACATACAAAACAATAAATGATAGAGTGCAAACATTAAAATATATATATATATATATATATATATATATATATATATATATATATATATATGTGTGTGTGTGTGTGTGTGTGTGTAATTTAATTTATTATATCTTATTATTTATGTATTATATATGCGGTACTTATTTTGCGCTCAATACCAGTGATAGAGCTAACACTTCGTTGGGTTGATGTGAGTTTGTATTTCTCGGTTTCACGCTTTTGTGATCGTCAGTTTGTCTTTATATATATATATATATATATATATATATATATATATATATATATATATATATTGTTTTGGCGGCTTGATGATCGGTGTTGTGCGAAACTTAAGTAGCCATCTGAATATTTTAGTGCCGCTGGTTAGTGTATTTGGTCTGTTTTTCTTAAGTTTAAGTTTTAATTTGGTGTGTCTCTTTGATTTTTCTAGTTTGCATTTCCTTTTCACTTTTCATTTTGACTTTCATTTATTGGTTTTGTTTTGTTTCTTACTTTTAATTTCTTTGGTTAATATCGATTCTTTAGCAATACTGATTTTTCCTAGTTTTTAAAAATTTTTTAGGGCCAGTGTTTTTAAATTATTGTTGTGATAGGATCCACCTAATTTACATAGTGGAGTACCGACCATATAAATATGGTTGGTACCGGGAAGAGAGGAAGGAATCAAGAGATTCAACCAGAGACTCTGCCCGACTGCGACTCAGTCAACACATTCTCCAGGAACGGTCTTACCAGGAATATACAAAAGACTATATGTAAATATTGTGTACACTTTCTTGTTTCAATACATTTTGTTCTAAGTACATTTTGTGTTGCATTATTATTCCATGCATTAGTCAAGTTTTAACAATTATTTATCTGAGTTTTATTTTATTTATTTTTATTTTATTTCATGCTATTTCCCTTTATTTATCCATTTTATATCAATTATTTAGTTATTCTAATTTTTGTATTCTTTCTTCGGTTGTAAAGAGTAGCATTTATTTCGAAAGAAGTGTATTAGTTTTATTATACGAGTTATTTAGTCTTTGGAGTGGTAATGTGGTTGTACCTATGACAGGGACATGTATGCCTGTGATTTTAGGTGTGTAATGAAGTAAATTTAACGGTTAATGATAACGTGCAGGTTGAATCTTTCACGTAGAACATTACTTTTTATTCAATTCGTGACTTCCTCAATTAACTTCCGGCACGGAAAACTCGATCCAAACATTGTAATAATTGAGAAGTAGCCAAAATTAAATAATTCTTGTCTTTCTCCAAATGGGACCGTATATTGAAGTATGTTTAATATATATATATATATATATATATATATATATATATATATATATATATGTATGTATGTATGTATGTATGAAACGAATCAAAACGTACACAATATTTCAGTTTTAACGTTTATATGAAGTCAACTTGAGTGAGTTGAAATTGGTTCAATCAAACGAGTGAACACAGGAATTAATAAAGCAGTTGCGTAGCTGCACAAGGAACAGATCCTTGAAAATGATTGGAATAATCATTCGAAAGTACTTGGGGAAAAATAATACAAAATAAAAGTTAATACGAATTTCGACAAATTTATCGATAACACAAAACCACGTATTCGAAAATGCAAAGATTTAATAAAACTTTTCCATAATATATATATATATATATATATATATATATATATATATATATATATATATATATATATATATATACTTTTATTTAAGGATATTACATCGAAAAAAACATGTCAAAATCTTTACACAATTGCAATCGTGTTTCGATGCGTATCAATGCGACTCATCAGGCGATTGTAAATTACTGGTGAGTGGAAAATATATTTAGATTTAAAAGCAAGATACAGCGTCTTTTTACGAAAAAAAAAAATTCTTTGTGTTGAGCCGTCTTTTAAATTAAATTTAACGAACGTTGGAAACTGTATTCTATTCCATCTCATCTTTACGCAATGTGTGTGTGTGTATATATATATATATATATATATATATATATACTAGACTCTTCGGTCGACTCGACGTATGAGGGTCAAGCAAATCAGTTCCTAGGAAACCAACATCCCGACAACAGCGCATGAGATTTGATTATAGTGGTGAAGGTTTCGTGCAGGACCATCCACACTTTTTGAAGGGCCGATTACAGAGACCTGCTGCACTACGTGCCACAAGGTCCCCAAACCACCCTCCACAGGTTTGGAATTCAGAGTTGTCCTTCTCCTAGACCAGTTGCCATCCAAAGCTATAGAATCCAGTCTGTCCTGATAGTTATCAAGGTAGAAAGGTATTCGTGGTGTGGGAAATTAGCGCAACACAATATTTCTCCCACCACATTTACCCCCAAAATTTTTCTCTGCGCCGCACTAAGTTAATGTCTTCGTATTTGCTGAGATACACCAGGTAATTTCTACCTAAAATATATCTATTAAGTTTTCTAAATGTTGCGTGAACTGTATCGCCATGGGACACACACACACACACACACACACACACACACACACACACACACACACACACACATATATATATATATATATCTTAAAGTGGTCTGTTTTTATTTATTTGCTTTGGATTTACATTGAGCTCTCTGGATTTTATCCACCTTGGTCTACCCATACAGATTACGTAGTTTTCCATAAACTAAATATACATATATATATATATATATATATATATATATATATATATATATATATATAGTCTACCTTGGAAATCAGCATTCGAAATCCTTGGCTTGAACGTTGATCGAAAACCTTGCTTTCCGTTGCGATTTTTTGGCAATAAATTACTCCAGATATAACGAAGGCAAAACGGACGGTGTAAGGTAGAGGGCCAACAGATTGAGTCTCTTTTGAGATAGGAGTCTAGGCAAAGGTAAGTTTTATAAGGATGTTGAGGAGAGCCATGATCGCCCGCATCCTGAAGAAACACTACGCGTAGAAGATTTTCTTGTACCGTCCAGTTAATTATTTTTCTAACACAATAATAATAATAATAATAATAATAATAATAATAATAATAATAATAATAAAACGTTACGAGTATAATTGTGGGACATTTTACCATTTTTTGTTCTGGATTTTTCAATTTGTGCGTTTGTTGAAGGAGATGACTTAATAGAGCTATTTCGAAAATAATAATATATGGAATCCAGTTTGTGTTTTGAAAACATCACTATTCATTCATATATATATATATATATATATATATATATATATATATATATATATATATATATATATATATATCTCTTAAAATGTGTTGCATGTCTTGTCGTCATGGCAAAAGTAAGGGAAAAAAAAGTTTCGATAGAGCAAAGCAAATGTAAAATCTCAGCTGATTGAGAAGCACATGCATTGCTTTAAGCAGGCACCCATCTTTATAAACGCCGAAGAAACTTCATCGACTGGGCGATTTTAGCAATTTAATTTGCACGTACGATTTTTGTCATTTCCTTCTTTTCTCGACGGTCACAGTGACCTAGCTTCATAACACCTATAATGCTGGAAAAATATTAGCAAAAATAAAATAAAGCAAGAAGACTTCTTTCCTTTTATCTTTCTTTCTTTTTTTTTCTTTTTCTCTTTCATTTTTTCTTACTTTTTCTGTATTTCTTTCTCCCTTTTTTATTTATTTATTTTCTTTCATTTTTTTCTTTTCCTTTCTCTTTCTGACTTTATTTTCTTTTCCTTTTACTTTCCTTATTTCTTATTGTCTTTATTCGTTATTTTTTTCTTTCTCTCTTGATTTCTTTCTTTCTTTGTTTATTTATTCCCTTCCTTTTACTTTCGTCCTTTCTTTACTTTAATTTCTTTTTCTTTTTTCTTTACGTCTTTTTCTTTTCTTTCGTCCTCTTTTGTTTTTCTCTTTTCTTTCTTTATCCATTTCTTCCTTTTCTTTCTTTCCTATTTTTAAACACAGAAAACGGCTGAATTTCGCTTCAGGCATGAAGAAGGAAAATATTCAATATCAACGACTCAGATATTTTCAGCTTTTATTGTAATTTAAAATTTGCTTTTTCCCTTTTTTCTCAAAAATTTTTAAAAAATGAAAAAATAAACTTCTGAGGATCGTTTTATAGTCCATGAAAAACAAAAACGACAACTAGAAGGTAATTTTGAAACGTATTAAAAATCCGTTGGGGGCATTTTGCTCCATAAAAGCCTATCCTATCCTACCCTCTCTCTTTCTCTTTCTTTCTCTCTCTCTCTCTCTCTCTCTATATATATATATATATATATATATATATATATTAAAGTAGCCACACCATAAATAATGCATAAAATAACCCTTTATCATTAACAATTTCTGACCTTTAAAGGCTTTCAATCCCATTTCTACCGTATTTTCAAATCTTCTTTTCTTTTTTACAACCGTTCTCCCAATACCAGGCCCAAGAGCCAATCAAGGTAGAAACTTACTAACTGACGTTATTGTAGGGAGGATGTAAGTAGTGCATGTTATATGTAGGACAGATAATGGTTGATCCTAGACTTGAAGAAATTATAGGGATCCTAGAAGCATTCTCACGGGAGTCTATTCCAGAATGTAACAGTTCTGGGGAAGAAGCTGTCTGAGTAGAACTTCCTCATTACAAATGGAATACGAATGGAATAAATATGATGGACCCTGAATGCATTGCATGGTGTGTCCTCTCTTTGAAATTGAGATCTGGTGGAAATAAAGAATGTAGTTTCGCTTGAACATTTGCCATGGAAATATTGCGACAGAGTTTCATCTGATTTCTGAAGCGAGCTTTAGTGTCAGATAAATCATTAGCAATGCACCCCCCCACACATATATATATATATATGTGTGTGTGTGTGTGTGTGTGTGTGTGTGTGTGTGTGTGTGTGTGTGTGCGTGCTGGTAAAATGGTTGGTTGCGCCAACGGCTTAGTGGTAAAATCCCCAACTAGCACCAATTCAGTTGGGTTTCGATCCTAGCTAGAGGCAACCGGACGTCTAGCCACACTGATGAGCTGTCATACAGCGAAACTGTCTGTCTATGGATATATATAGTGTGCGATGGATAAATTTTCATCTAAATTGCGCAAAAATAAAATTACACTAACATTTCATTTTAACTGATATATTTACAAAATTTACACAAAAATATCTTGAAAAGAAAAGAGTAAATTTATTCCATAAAATCAGCATTGGCTTCAACCATGGACTCCAGGCGACTTCAGAATCTCTTACAACTCTTCTGGGGGGTCTCCTTGTTTAAGTTAGTAAATGCTGCCGTAACCCTTGCCTTCAGTTCATCTATGGTGTTACAAGGAGTTTTGTTGCTTTCTCGCACAACTGCACCCCACACATAACAATCAAGGGGGCTTCAGTCTGGGGAGTTAGGTGGCCAGATGTAGGGGTGGTGTGGTCACAGAAATCGTCTGACAGCAATGACTATGTCATGGTACAGAGTCCTGTTGTCAGACATACAGTCTTCCAATAGCCACCCTCTTGATTCAGGGTAGCACTACCTCTTTGTGGCACTTCGTGTTGTATCCGAGGGATTAAGCGACAAAAATTGTTTAAATCTCAAATTAAACATTCCCATATTCCTTATTTAGTAATTAATCTCTTCATTATTCAAAAGTCTAAAGTGAGTTTTTATGGGAATAGCTATGAAGCTCATGGCTTTGCACATATACTGGGATGAATTGCACTTGGTTGTAAAATATTATTTAAAGAAATATATCGAAAATGTCATCGTTGGTAAACATCATAGCCCTTCGCTGTCGTCGCCATCGCCCAAGTTGCTGCTACTGCTGCTACAGTTTTTAAAGTTTTGCTTTTATAGTTTTCGTTGGATTATCTATTCTCATTTTCTAGTAAATGTTTCACTCGTGGAATTTTTCTTCTCAAATTAAGCCATTGAGAGCATTTTAAAGTCATTTACTTGAATTCACTTGGTCTATTCCCATCTCACTCACTCTCGAGTAATCAATAGAAAAGCGAAAAGAAGCTGAATGAAAATGTAGCTAAGTTAACAACTAGATGCTTGGGATGGGAATGAGGCTTTTAACAACTTCATGCATGGGATGAGAATGAGGCTAACTTAACAATTAGATGCTTGGGATGGGAATGAGGCTAAGTTAACAACTAGATGGGAATGAGGCTAAGTTAAATAGATGCATTGGATGGGAATGAGGCTTAGTTAACAACTAGATGCATGCGGTGTGAATGAGGCTAAGTTAACAACGAGTTGCATGGCATGGGAATGAGGCTAAGTTAACAACTAGATGCATGGCATGGCATGGGAATGAGGCTAAGTTAACAACTAGATGCATGGCATGGCATGGGAATGAGGCTAAGTTAACAACTAGATGCATGGTATGGGAATGAGGCTTAGTTAACAACTAGATGCATGCGGTGGGAATGAGGCTAAGTTAACAACTAGATGCATGGGATGGGAATGAGGCTAAGTTAACAACTAGATGCAGGCGATGGGAACGAGGCTAAGTTAACAACTAGATGCATGGCATGGGAATGAGGGTAAGTTAACAACTAGATGCATGGCATGGGAATGAGGGTAAGTTAACAACTAGATGCATGGCATGGGAATGAGGCTAAGTTAACAACTAGATGCATTGGATGGGAATGAGGCTAAGTTAATAACTAGATGCATGGCATGGGAATGAGGCTAAGTTAACAACTAGATGCATGGCATGGGAATGAGGCTAAGTTAACAACTAGATGCATGGCATGGGAATGAGGCTAAGTTAACAACTAGATGCAGGCGATGGGAATGAGGTTAAGTTAACAACTAGATGCAGGTGATGGGAATGAAACTAAGTTAACAACTAGATGCATGGGACGGGAATGAGGCTAAGTTAACAACTAGATGCAGGCGATGGGAATGAGGCTAAGTTAACAACTACATGCATGGGTTGAGAATGGCTCTAAATGAACAACTAGATGCATGGTATGGGAATGAGTTTAAGTTAACAACGAGATGCATGCGATGGGAATGAGGCTAATTTAGCAACTACATGCATGGGATGAGAATGAGGGTAATTTAACAACTAGATGCATTGGATGGGTATGAGGCTAAGTTATCAACTAAATGCATGGGATGTGTATGAGGCTAAGTTAACAACTAGATGCAGGCAATTGGAATGAGGCTATGTTAACAACTAGATGCATTGGATGGGAATGAGGCCATGTTAACAAGTAGATGCAGTGGATTGGAATGAGACTAAGTTAACAACTACATGCATGGGATGCGTATGAGTCTAAGTTAACAAAGAGATGCATGGGATGTGAATGAGGCTAAGTTAACAACTCGATGCATCGGATATCGAAATGCAAATTTAAAGCTGAACGTTTCTGTATCTGTAACGTTTTCATGCGAAATGTTATGCCGTTTTGTATCCCCCACAATTCTATAATTCTACAATTGTATCCCACCATTTACCTTTATATATTCTTAATAGTAGGGATAATGCTAAGGAGGATATAAATACAAATGGAGTTCAATGTAAGAATAGAGGAAATATAGTAATGAAAGCGGAATCTTTAGAATTCCATTTAGGTAATAGTTTATTTCATGGGAGCAGGGGCCAATCTCTTCACACTAAAAAAAATTGACAAATATAAATGGATTTTAAATTCATCAAGGCGCCGTCAAAAAAAAAAAAAAAAGCAAAAAAGAAAAAGAAAAGAAAATCGGTGGAAGAGAGAGAAAAAAGAAAATGAAAGAGTCTCAAAAATAAGCGCGGAAAAGAGAGATTTCAAAATATTTTTTTTTTATGGGGGGAAAAGAAAGAGTGAGACAACTAGACATGGAGAGATGTCTGCTCCTATGTATTAATCTATTACCTGTGGATTTCTAACGACTACGCTTTTAAAAGGCCCTAGCTGGAGGCAACCGGATGTCTAGCCACACTGATGAGCACAAAAACAGCGAAAGAGTCTGTCTGTGGATGACGGTATATATATATATATATATATATATATATATATATATATATATATATATTTAGTGATTGAGACAAACCCTGGATTTCACGTTAACGGATCGTCAGGGAAAGTTTGGCCAAATTTTCCCTGACGATCCGTTTAGGTGAAACCTAGGTCGGTTTGTCTGGCTCACTAGGTGTATCTAGGTCTGCTCTACGGTTGTATTGAGCTCTTTTGTTAGTTAGTTGTTACTCGTATCGGGTTTTTTTCTTTGGGCTTCAGACCTGCATCTGTGCGATTTACCTCAAGCAAGGTAATAAAAACACTAAGACGCAAGGGGTTACCTAATGTTAGAGAATATGAGAAAAACACTAGGAGAGATAACAATAAAAGAACAAGTATTAAGAAGACAGAATATAACTATTTACACTGTATTTTAATTTTTGAAGCACAATACGAAACTATGTTCGATAAGCAACAAATATAATAGAAGAAATATTGACAGATACTGAAGAAGCTTTTAGCATAGGACTTACGGGTTCATCTGTAAAATGATGAGACCTTGCCGCCAATCTCGTACTGCGCTTAAATTCATAAAGTCTCTGTATCGTAGAGTAAAGTTCATTAGAAAAATTACCATGAAAATATTTATAGAAAAGTCACATGGAGGCTACGTTCCTTCGGTGGGAAAGGGACTGAATCTGTGATGCCAGGTCAAGACTAATAACATTGTAAATTCTTCTTTTGATTTTATTACGAATCTTTATACATATTGCAGGAATACCAGACCAGATTTGTCAGAAATATTTAATGCCCAGAAGAATGGTGTAATTATAAATGTGTAATATAAATTTCTAGCGAAAAAAAAATGTCTAGCACGAAACAGGGAACGAACTTTCCGATCAGGAGACTTAACTATTGATTCAATATAAAAATTCCACTTCATTTCAGCGGAAATACGTTAGTCTGAGAAGGCGCAATGTGTCATTCTACTTGAGATTCGCAACATCTTTGCTGATGGAAGGTAAGAAAGATGTCTTTCAGAAGTTTAAAAAAAGACCATTTTTTGTTTTTCGAGGCGTTAAAATTAAGAATCTCATCCTGCCCCAGTCGACAACAGAATGTAGAAATTGTTTTTAGATCAGCTGCTAATTTGGCCTTATAGAACCGCTTAGACTTTCATTTAAGACAGGCATAAATGGTTGCCATCCGCAGAGATAACGAAAATCTGATTCCATCAATAAATGGTTATTAATCTGAAGAAGATACTTCTGGGAACGTGAAGCGTCACTAAAAAATATTTATAAACTTATCTTTCATTTAACCACGATCTATCTATCTATCTATCTATCTATCTATCTATCTATCTATCTCACACTTTTCATATCTATCTATTATCTATCTATCTATCTATCTATCTACCTATCCCGGTCTGTTCATCTCTATCTAAATTCTTATCGCAGTCTGTTCATTTATCTATATATCATCTATCTATCTATCTATCATATGTGGTCTGTTCATTCTAAAAAATTGTTCTTTATCGCAGTCTAACAATATTCTATCTATCTATCTATCTATCTATCTATCTATCTATCTATCCCGGTCTGTTCATCTCTATCTAAATTGTTCCTTATCGCAGTCTGTTCATATCTATCTATCTATCTATCTATCTATCTATCTATCTATCTATCTATCTATCCCTGTCTGTTTATATCTATCTAAATTATTCCTTATCGCAGTCTGTTCATATCTATCTATCTTCCTATCTGTCTATGACACGCTACGCTACATTTTATTATGTAAATATTTCTCAATAAAATTGATGTTAACCAGCCAATGCTGGAGAATATGTCAGGAGATATTTATTTATATAAAAATTCCCATAAAGGAACGAACCAAATATCATATTCAATTACTCTAGACAAGTATTTATAAGTCAAAATTATTATAGAGAAATCTTTTTTCATGTACTTCTTCAATCATCCGAAAGGTCTTACTCGGAAGAGATGTCTGCGAAGTGTTGAACCACTTTTGAAGGTCGTTCCGATGTTATATGAACCACAGATGTTTTGTATTTTTTTTCCGATAATCCCTTCACGTACGGTAGGAAGATCGAGGCTGTTTTTTGAGTGTTGTTATTCTCTTGTACACTTCCATCTGCTCTCGCGTACGCAGGGTGTTACGTTGTAAAGTACTGCTTATACTGACCATTTCCTGTTCATATGTCTCTGGTCGCCACTTATGTATTTTGCTCGAAGTTGTAAGCAGCTGACGATCCTTTTCTATACAATATATGGGTAGTGGGAGTGAAGTTTAGGTATTACCCGGTGAATATTAACTTGGGGCATAGCTAAAATAACCGTCAGAACTAATAAAAATAAGCATAAATAAGCAAAAACAAGTAAAAATAATCACTCCAAATAAATAAATTACAAACTGTCCACCCGCCAAAATATTAGAATAGGCTACGGGATGCAATTTAAAATTGGACGAATAAATAGCTTTAATTATCTTACCAGACCAAAGCAAACTATTAAATAAGCGACCTAAGTAAATCCCCTTCCAAAAATTTTTTTACTACGTTAATAAAACATCAAAAAATGAAAAGAATAAATAATACAAAATGAAAATGAAAAAAAAATAAAATAAATTAACCCAAACATAAAGAAATAAATAAACAAACAAGCCATTCCCGTAAAAATAACCGTCAGAATAGATTTTCAGCTCTGGAAATGGAAAATCATCTGTTTCGTTCACTTTACACTAATGGATTTGGAAAAGGTATGAATACAATTGGTATTGGAAACCACTTAATTATATTGTCCGTGGTTTCATTATATTGCACAGAGGATAAACAAAAAATAAGATATGGGGATCTATGATCGCCTACGTCCTAAAGTGACACGTCATTTCAAAAGAAACAACGAAATATAAATTATAGTCATTATTATCATATTTATATTCTGAAAAGGTATATCATGTAAGTAACAGAAAATGACGGAAGAAGGCTTGGGGAATTTGACACTCAGAGGACAGTGACGGAAGGAGGAACACGAGAAAATAGCTAACAAATTACACAACTTGTGCAAATAGATAGCAGAACAGGGACTTGGGGAATGCTAAAAAGGCAAAATCTTTCTAAGAATTACAAAGGATAGGTTGGTTTGTAGATAGGCCACGTCCTGAAGGGACACGGCATATAGTAGAAGACTATTCTGAACATTATAGAAACTAATAACTTTGTAATGTGAAAATACGTATTTATTGATTCATGATAAAATCTAAAGAAGTATTTGCAATGTTATTTTTCCTGACCTGGCATCTCGGCTTCATTCAGTTTTCCGCCGTCGTAACGTAGCTTCGCTATGCCTGTTCTATAAACGTCTTTATGACATTTGTTCTGATTATATTTCCTCTTTGGTAGCACGATTTTACGAATTTAAGCGCAGTACTAAATTGGAAGTTAGGTCTCATAATTTTACAGTTAAAAATGCTAGATGAAACAGTAAACTTTATTCCAACTTTATTTCCAGTCAATTTTAATCTTTAAAAAATTAAAGGCAATATCAATCTTTATCTTTTGTTCTCTTAATTCTTGTCCTTTTATTGTTCTTTCTCCTTAATAATGTTTTTTTCTCATATTCTTTCACACTCAATTACCCCCTTAACGTGTTAGTGGCTTTATTGCCTTTCTTTGGGTGAAATCATTAAAAAAATAAATAAATATTGACATGCATGAGGAAATCTATTATAGTGCATTAGGCCAATTTATTTCTCTGGGAATGAATTTATCAATTTGATTGGGCGTACACATTTCAGAATTAATTTATATCTATGTATCTATATATCTATATATCTATCTATATATCTATTTATTGCTTGGCCATATCTACCCATCTATCCATCTATCTATCTATCTATTGTCTGGCTATATCTATCTATCATTATATATATATATATATATATATATATATATATATATATATATATATATTGCTTTATCTATCTTAAAATCATTCTATCTATCTATTATCTATCTATCTATATGTCTGTCAGTCTCCTTTCTATCTGAGTGTAAAATATCCATCCCAGTCTTTTTTTCTATCTATCTATCTATCTATCTATCTATCTATCTATCTATCTATCTTCTCTCTCTCTTTATATATATATATATATATATATATATATATATATTTATATATATATATATATATTGTCTGGCTATATCTATCTATCTATCTATCTATCTGTCAGTCAGTCTCTTTTTCTTTCTGAGTGAAAAATATCTATCTATCCCAGTCTTTTATTATCTATCTATCTATCCATTATCTATCTATCTATCTATCTATCTATCTATCTATCTATCTGCTTCGGCTATATTTAATGTCCTTGCATATTTATCAGTTCCTGTAAGTCGTTAATTCTCCAAATATCAATCAAGTGAAATAACTACACATCATTTTCACCACTGACCAATTTATTTTTTCTTCTTAAATTACTTTTTGGAGTCGAGTGAGAGAGAGTTCCCATAGCGAGCTCAAATTTACTCCAGTTTTTTAACCCAGTCCAAGTTTTGACAGGTGAGACATAATTTGAGTCCAAATAAAACACGTTTTTTGTTTCTTAACACGCAAGCTTCTTCTAGCTCGCTTGCTTACCCATTTATTATTACTCCCACTGACGCCATCTTTCGTCGAGTTCACTGTCGGGTGAGAATCGCCAAATATAATTCCTTCGTGGACACCTTAACCTCCCCTTACAAGTGACACTCCTTTACACGTTACGAAAGTATTTCCAACTTTTTGGGGGGTGGGGGGTCGTCCATTTTGAAAGTCTAAGTATAAATATTTTCCTCTTTCTTCACCTTTTTCTAGAAGCCGTGCTGAAAATGTGCTTTTACAAACTGTTGTATGTAGTGAACAAAACAAGATCTAGATTTAAAATTCAAATGCTAAGCACTGACTCATTTATTTTGTTAGAAATTTAAAAAAAAACCCAAAAAACTCGAATTTACAAATTTTGCTTAACACCCACGCAAAAGCGACCCAAAAGAAAATTCGTGAAATTTTCACATCTTAATGTGAAATATTTTTCGGGCAATAGAAAATTGGGAAACATTTAAAAACAAAATTCAAATAATCTTCAATTCTCAGAAACAAATTCTTTTACGGACCTTTTCACGAGCCGACGCGAAGTTTGTTCGTCGTCCAATGGAAAGGCCCGAATCATATCCGGAAGTGAATTCCCAAATGACCTTTTCAAGCCCTACAAACAAAATAAAAGACGGGCAAGTTCGCCTGTCACCAGAGAGGAGACGAGCGTATTAACACGTTCCTTGACAAACTTCAAATGATCATTATTATTATCTCTACCTTTCTCCTTCACCTCTTTTATAGTTGATAAACGAACGGAACATTTTAAGACTGAGCGATTACTTCAAAGACATTCCTAACCTACGATAACGCTCATATATACATACATACATACATCCACACATACGTTCCTGCCTACGTACACATAAACTCATTCTTGCAAGGACTACTACGAATATTTTGACGACCATGTATCAACCAAAATACATTAATTTTATTTTTAAAGACCTTAATTGATTTATATGTATATAAATGTGTTGTTTTCACTTTACAATTTGATTTTCTTGTTTTATACCCCTCTTATGGTGGGCTATCTAACTAACAAGGCCAAATCAAACTAATCTGTTTCAGCACTCATACATTTCACTATAACTGATAATCCATTACATGAACAACCAATGTCTAATAAGAATACTACTGACAAGACAATGACAAGAGTCTGTGAGAAATGAGGAAATTTTAAGGAGATGAGGAACCAAAAAGAACTTGATTCTGACGACCAGAAAGAGACAGTAAGAAGTCTTTTGGTACATAACGAGGAAAGAAGGCTTGGAGAAACTTTCACTCATAGGGTTGACAGAAAAAGAAACGGGAGTAACCTACTTGACGACAATGATCATAAAAGCAACGAAGAGCAAAAAACTACTTCGAGAAACAAATGACTAGATGAAGAATTGTGAAGAATCAAAATTATCCACGCCTTGAAAGCAAATAAAAAAAAAAGATTGTCTCAATGGATCCAATTCTCTTTCTGATTTCCACTTCTGTGAGTATTTTTTAACAATTTTTTTTCAGGACAGATTCCAGTGCTCCAGTAACAACTGGCACCTTGTCATCACCACCACCATCATCATCAGCATCATCATGATTTTATAATATTACTATTATTATTATTCTAATTATCATCATGATCATCATAATGATGATGATGATAATCATCATCTTTCGATTTCTACTATAGTCACACTACCTACCTAGCCTTTGGATGATGCATGTTATGCTTATGCTACGAAGTTTGTACACGCAAAATTGTAGTAGTAGTCATCTCAAGTGACTTTTTCTTCCAGTCTATCTCGAGTTCTGCCTATATATAGTGGATGGTTATGCTAATTAGTATTAGCTTAATCAAACCCACTACACCTCCAGGAACATTTTAGGTTTAACTTCATAAGTTGACCTATTGCTTCTCCTACATATCCTCCCCCCTTTCTCTGGTTTGAAGGGGATTTCTCATTATACGAGATTTCGATCTTTTTCAATATCAAATGTTTCGTTTTCTGATTTCTCGGAAAACCCTTGAGCACTCATTGTCTCTTCTGAACCATTCTTTTGTTCTTCTCTATATTCATTTGACTCCTTAATATCTTCAGTCTACGAGTCTTCATGGTTTGGGCACAATCTTAGTTGGTCAGCATGCGCAATTGATTTTTCTCCCAGTCTATCTTGAGTTCTGCCTATATATAGTGGTATGGTTATGCTAATTAATATTAGCCTAACCAATCCCATTATAGCTTAGAAAGAAGCTTTCTTGTCTTACAAACAATTCGTTTGATGTCCAGTTCAAGATGTTGAAACTATATTGAACCACTGGGATGGCAAGGCTATTAATGGCCATAATTCTTTTCTGAGAATTCAGTCCAGTTCTTAAAATCAGCAAATAGTATTCTTTTCGCACTTCATATTTTATGGTGAATACCTTCACCTTCATTTACACCTAGGTACTTATAAGCTTATTTTTGCTCTAAATCATTGATTGTTACCTTAGGGTATAAGCTAATAGAGAAGTTTTTTTTTTGTAGCGATCCTCGGAAAATTTGTTTTTATAACAATTATTCAAACCGAATTCCATTCCTGTATCATCACTGAATCATTTTACTGTTTTCAGGAAAGTTTCCATCTCACTGTCATTCCGAGCATACAACTTTAATTCATGCATGGCTTATTTTCGTTTAAGATATCGTATTCCATCCTGT
This sequence comes from Acanthosepion pharaonis, assembly GCA_903632075.3. Lineage (NCBI taxonomy): Eukaryota > Metazoa > Mollusca > Cephalopoda > Sepiida > Sepiidae > Acanthosepion > Acanthosepion pharaonis. Next base: position 91,010 of record CAHIKZ030002867.1, read on the forward strand.
TACGCTTGCTGGTTAATGCTATTAGGGATATACAAAATAATAAGGGAGAGAAAAAGCCACCTTGAAATATCATTCTCTTGATGTTTATTTCACCAGACGTATAGATTCAGTTTATATGATTGTGATGAAGCGTTGTTTTCCATATCGACATACTTTGTTTGATGAATTTGATGATGACGAGTCAAACCTTGTATATAATTATATTTTCCAAGATTATCTTATTAATAAATAATTGGTCTTTGCGCCCGTAAGAGCCATGTTTGCACCATTTTTGTTCAAGAGTTAGTATGTAATTTTTTCGAAGAAGGAATAATTTGTCAGATTAGATGGCTACAGTTTTCAAGTAGTGGGGAAGACATGTAATAAGTCTATAGTTTGTTTGTTTGTTTTTATTATTATATAGGGCGCTTCGAGGTGGTGTAATGGTTAGCAAGCTTGTCTCGCTAAAACAATTACGACTGAGTAGTGAGTTCTACCCTCACTGGGTGCCCCATACTTTCGGCATTGTGCCGCATCTAAGCTGCGCTTGGAAAATCACTAAGTCTATAGTTTTTTGGGACATTGTTTCATCATTCTTGGGTAGAAGGAAGGTAATTCCTTTGCTTACCTATGTCGGAATTTTAGGATCATTGACTATTTCTTGAAGTTCTTTGGTTAGTTATTTCTTTGTGTATCGTATTTAGATAATGAAGCCAAAAGCTAGAAATTTGATCAATTCCTGGAGATTTCAGTTGTGTACATGCTCAGCATCTTCTTCTGGGATTCCCGCTCATGTTTCTTCTGGTTTATTTTTCATCAGTTCTACTTCCTGCGTAGTCCAGACTGCTTCTGCATTATGTTCATTAGGGCAAGCCCATATTTTTCCCCAAAGTTTATATAACCAAGTTCATTAAAGTTACAATACCTACTAGTATCTCTTAGTCAACTGAGATATTTCCTTATAGATTCTCCAGACTCTTGTCTTAACGCTAGAAATTTAGTCCTTTCAGCAATGACCAATCATTTTTTTTTTTTGGTTGGATAATCTTTAAAATTATGTCCTTAATATCTTTAAAGTTTCAATTTCCTCCGGGTAAGTCATTAAAGACACTTGCTTAGTGGCTTTACATTCCGCGGTGACCATAAATAAATCTATGATTTGTTTCTGCTTTTGATCATTTGGTTATTTGGACAGGAGTTGTTAATTCAATTTATTGTTTGCTTTTTTCTCTGTAAATTTTTTTTTTTCACAGCGTCCAATTCTTTAAGCCTTCACTTATATTGCTTGCTTTATCATTCATCCCTTTTTTTGCACCTTTTTTTCATCCTTTTTTAATCCTTTTTTATGCTTTTTTCATTGTTTTTTCATTCTTTTTTCATCCTTTTTGTCCTTTTTTCATCCTTTTTTATCCTTTTTTCATTCATTTTTTCATCCTTTTTTATCCTTTCGTTTTTTCATTCTTTTTTTCACCATTTTTCATTCTTTTTTATCCTTTTTTCATCCTTTTTTACATCCTTTTTTATCCTTTTTTCATTCATTTTTTCATTCTTTTTTCATCCTTTTTCATTCTTTTTTCACCATTTTTTCATTCTTTTTTATCCTTTTTTATCCTTTTTTCATTCATTTTTACATCCTTTTTTATCCTTTTTTCATTCATTTTTTATCCTTTTTCATTCTTTTTTTCACCATTTTTTCATTCTTTTTTATCCTTTTTTCATCCTTTTTTATCCTTTTTTCATCCTTTTTATCCTCTTTTCATTTATTTTTCATCATTTTTTCATCCTTTTTTTTCTTCCTTTTTACAGAGACTGTCTTAAGAAATGTGCTTGATTCTTTTTCAGGAATTATCATCGAATTTTCTCTACATGAAAAAGTTCTCAATAGAATAAATATTTTTCTTATTTTGTTTCCCTCTTTTTTTTGTCTATTGTCTCTTTTGTTCAGCAGCATATCAACCCCTCTACGGATTATTTGATACCGAAATCTAACTATTACGTACGCAATTTTATTTTATTTATTTATTTGAGATAAATATGTTTTTTAATGATACAAGTCTTACTAATTAACCCATAGTCAGAGGGGAATGAGATGAATTCGTACCTTTCCGAACGATATTTAAGCGTAAGTAAATATAACGAACACAATGGGAATTGGAATTTGCCTCTTCGATTAACAATTCCAAATCATTATCCATTACACTACCCCTACATCCAAGCTTACAGCACCTGATATTCCCAAGCGGTCACCCATCTAGGTACTGACCAGGTTCAACTTTGCTTAACTTCGGTGATCGTATGGAAACCGGTGTTTCAACGTGATGCGGCCGTAAGACTGTTTGTGTTTTTTTTAATTTTCATCAATATACGACAATTTTTCAACTAAAATGACAATCCCTAAACTAATGTCAAAAATCTATATAAGATTGTCTTCAAGTTCCATATGAGGAGGCACGGTGGCGTAAAGGATAGTGGCTCGGATTGAGGAATCAGAGAGCCAAGTTCGATATTTAGCTTACGTTCTTATGCTCTTCGAAAAGGTATGAATCCTCTTCTCCACCTTCCCCAGCTATGGTTAAATAACAGGACAGACCTATAGCCCTAGTTTCTATAGCCTTGGATGGCAAACGGTCTAGGAGAAAGTAATTCTGTATTCAAATCTGTATGTTGTCCTAGCGTAGCACATACTATACAACTAAATAAATTTTATGTGGCTCGATGATACAGTCGAATAATGATGAAGATAGTTTTGATAATAGTGAGTACTCGAACGAGAGATGTTTACGTTTTTCTCTTTGAGTTCTGCATTTGTCGAATATCGAACCCGAGATCCAAACAAATCATTTATCCTTTTCTGTTTATTTAATCATTTTTTAATATATTTGTATGCATTGTACTTTTATTTTGTTAGCAGAAACTAACCGGTTCTTTTTTCTCTCTCTCGATGGTGTGTTGTCAAACCTAAAGAAATTAAAAGGTAGATCTTTTGACGCTTACATCCCTTTCTCCCTACGTACATTAAACTAAATCTGACACAAAGCAGCTTTTATTATGATTATTTATAATAATAATAATCTATTTATTTACTGGAATAATGGCTAGGGATTGAACACCCTGTCAATAGATTGGCAGGTTAGTAAAAGGAGCATTTCACCTGGTGATTTCCCCCCCCCTCCGAAATGAAGCAGTATGAAGATAAACATTAGTATTTTCCAACACTCCACCACACCCTATGAATGTGCATTCTAACGGAAAATTAACTTTCGAACAAGAGGCTGCTTCGGTAATCGCACTGTATACAAGTTTCACATGCGTTACCTTCACTGTCTGGAGTGATGTGCAAAAAACGAAGAGTGGGCATAAAAGTAATTTTTTTTATATATTGGTTTGAAGAAGAGTTTTTTCAATAAAAAAACAAACCTTGATTTAAGAAGTGAAGGATAAGGCTCTGTATTTTAGTTTTCTTTATCTCATTGTATTCTGTGTTTGAATACGCGTGGTAATCATCTTGGTAATCAACTCTAAGTATCATATGATGGCAAGTTATCTCAGATCACAAGCACCTTCCTTAGTATTCTTGCCTAACTATACCAGCAGTGGTATAGACAATTTTAACTCTTCCTCAAATATCCATTTTTTTCAACAAATCAGTTCTAGACTTCTAGCATAGTTCCGATAATAATAATAATAATAATAATAATAATAATAAATTGGTATGAACATCCCCCCAGACCCGGTTACAGAAATAGAACGTGTGACAATTTTATGGGACTTTAAAAAATACACACAAATAGCAGCGACATGAATAATCAAGAGTGATCTCCCCTTGTGTTATTACTCTCCTCTTTGAGAGGGATATTTCTGTTTACTGGGACTGTAAAAGGACACTATACGCGAACCTTGTATTCTCAGTTGAATAAAGCTTTCTTAAAGCCTACACCTGCGTACTGTTGTCATTACAAGCACAATCAAAATTAATTGCCCAGATATCGTTATCAAAGACCACAAAAACAGAGGGTGCTTTCTTATTAACATGGCAGACCTTGCAGATTATAACGTATCTTTAAAGATCTTCGAAAAACTATCAAATACAGGGATCTTGAAATCGAAATCTCACAAATCTGACACATGAGGACATCAGTAATTCCAGTTGTAGTTGGAGCCTCCGGATTGATTGGAAAAGGGTCCGAGAGACTCATTGAAGGGATTACTGGTAGCCCACGCATTAAAGAAATACAAAGGAATTGTACTCACACGTACAGCTCAAACATTACGAACAACATTATCTATTTAAAACATGTGATCTGAGATTTCTTTTTTGGGAGGGGGTAAATACAAAATGGTCAGCCGAAAATGTCATGAAGCCATTTCTGTCCTTAGATCTCTGGTTGGAAAGAAATGAATATAAAACGTAAATCAAAGGAAAGAAAAAAAATAATTATAATAATAATTTTCTTTTATCGGCTGTGTCCCTTCAGGGCATGAACGATCATGGCTTTCCACAACTTCCTAGTAATGTATCTCTCAGAAATTTCTTTTAATATCAGTCCAACACCCATTTGCCATCCATCTACACAAGCTTGTTAATTAGCTAACAATTATAATTGGTATGACTATCATATTTCATAATTTATGGTTCTTACTGAAATGAAAATGTCACGGCTTTCTGTCTATTTTACGAAGCGAATAAATAAGTGGTCATAGTGTTCATTACATGTATTTTCTCAAGGTATATGTAAGTGCGGATTTTGGCATCTTTTATGAGGTCTATATTTGATTTGCGCAGGAGAGATGTTGAATTTAGATTTAATAATGACTAGCATTCGCAGTAATATTTATTATCAACGCTTCTCAGCTTCAAGTTGCACATTGTGTAGCTAGCTAATCTTCAGATATTGGCGATTATCTTTCTAAAAGATATTATTTTGAATGTGTTGGTTTGTTTGATAGAGATTAATGAGTATGTGTTACATTATTAGTCGATGTATCAGGGAGACGAATCTTTCTTACTCCATATCGTGGCCGGACATTTGGCCGACGGATATTTAGCCGAGAGACATTTGGCCGAACGGACAATTGGCCGATGGACATTTAGCCAAGAGACATATGGCCCAACGAAAGAAGGATGAAAATAAGGATGAAGAAGGATGAACTTGTTTTTTTAGTGAGTTTAATGCGCGTGTGATATGCATAGTGTAAATCATATGTTTCGACTGCACGCAGCGTTAATTTTAGCGTCCTATCTCGACCTTGAACCAAATAAAAGTGAGCTAAACTCTTGGAATACGCAGAACGCATACTTCCAGTATCTTTTTTTTTCTTTTTGCTAATACCCGAAATATCTGAAAAGTGGGTGCTGCTGCTGACAGGGTTATAAACCCTAGCGTGACTGGAGAAAAGGTTTAACTTCTACTACCAAATCAATCGTGGATAAAAAGAGATCACTTATGAAATAAAATAAAATAAAAAATAATGCGAAATATAATCAAATGTTAAAATCTAAAAGATCGCCATATAGCGAATGTAGAACGCTGAGATGCGAATAATTACCAATTTTTGTCTTTGAATAGAGCTCGGAATTCTGAAAACTTTTTTAACAGCTCTCCTGGGCAGATTCCAAGAAGACTAATATATAAGATGGCATCGAGAGCAAAAATAGCACTTAGAAATTCATATCCCGAGAAATTTAATTAACACTTAGGTTGCTTCGAAAAATTACTTTGCTTTGTGAAAATTGTCTCAAAAGGCGTTTTTTAAATGGAATAATAATAATAATAATAACAATTATTATCATTATTATTATTATTATTATTATTATTATTATTATTATGTGCTATGAAATATTAAATTTAAGATTGTACTCATAATAACAGTCTCACTTTGAACCACACAACAAAACAAGAAGTTAGAATTGTGTTTAAAAGTAATGTAGATTAGAGGAAAATGTGAAAATATCCACACCACGGTATTTCATTTTTCAGTTGAAATACTGAGGAAAGTGCTGGTAATGTAAGCTAAATAATATTATTCGGTTCCCAGTGACGTGCTCCATACACTTCTGTTATGGACATACACATGCATGCAATAATAATAATAATAACAATAATAATAATGACTAGAAATTATCAAGCACATATGCTAAAATACTAAAATACTGTGTTAGACCAAAATGCAGATTTTGTGATAAATATCCAGAAACAATTGATCATCTTGTATCAGGTTTCATGCTATTGGCATTCACTGAGTATAAAACCCGGCATGACAGAGTGGGCCAATATCTGCACTGGAAAATTTGCAACTTGTACGGGAAAGAAACTGGTATGAATACCACCCAGACCCGGTTACGGAGATAGGACCTGTTACAATTCTATGGAACTAAACAATACACACTGACAGAACAATCAAAGCCAACCGCCCAGCCATTGTTATTAAAGACCACAAACAAAAAAAAAAGTGCCTCATTATTGATATGGCAGTCCCTGCAGACTGCAATGTATCTTTGAAGATATTCAAAAAGCTGTCAAAATACAAGGACCTTGAAATAGAAATCTCAAAAATGTGGCACATGCGAACATCAACAATCCCTGTTGTAGTTGGAGCCCTCAGATCGGTTGCAAACGATTCCAATAGACTAATTGAAGGGATTCCTGGAAGTCCATGCCACACAGAGATAAAAAAAAAATTGTTTTGACAAGTACAGTCCACACTTTACGGATGGCTTTATCTATATAATTTTTTTTTTTTTTTTTGGAAAAGTGTCATGATGTCATTTCTAACCTTAGGTCTCTGGGCGGGATCCGGAAAGAAATGTGTACACGCCAGAAATCAAAGGAAATAATAATAATAATAATAATAATAATAATAATGATAATAATAATAATAATAATGAGAGCTAATAGCTGAGAAATAGAGGGCCAAGACCATAAAAAGAGAATGTATATTCATATTGATATAGCAGTTCCTGTAGACTGTAATGTAGAAGATATCAGCCAAAATCACTTTGGATGTCTCTGTGGTGCAATACGGATTCAACATCCTTAATTGGACCATAGCTGACATTAAGTAAATGGATGTCAAAATGAGAAAGATTCTCACTTGCCATAGCAGGTATCATTCTAAGGCTCATGTTGGTTGTCTATATGTGTCCAGATACGAAGGAGGCATAGAATTAGTTCAACAAGAACTGTCTTAGGAAACCAAAACAATCGGTATTCAAAGACACCTGGAAACTACAAAAGACTGAATGGTGATCCGTGTCAAAGAGCATGAAAGATAGAAACTTTATTCGGTAACAAAGGGAGCCAACATATTCAAAAGGAAATTCCAATACATCTACTGCAGAGACAAAGAATCGAAAAAGAAAAGAAAAGTAAATGCAATGTACCAATTGCAAAATTGATGGCCAGATAAGCCACTTCATGATCGATACTCTGTCCATACCAAACAAGCTGATGTAGACAAATTCCATACTAATCAGTTGTTACGTAGTGCAGGGTAAAAAGCAGAAACCAAAGGTTTTAATCTTTCAGCACAGGACCAATATTTGCTAACAAGAAATTATCAACCACACAAACTAAAAACTGTATTAACCCGAAATGAAGTTTTTGTGATAAATATCCAGAAACAAATGACCCACTTAACAGTTAACAGCCATAGAATATAAAAGTAAAGCAGGGTAGAGTGGGACAAGATCTGCATTGGAAACTATGCAACTGTTATAGGAAGGAAACATCAAGAAATTGCTATAAACTTCAAACTCAGTTATAATGATAGGACCTGTTGCAATTTATGGGACTTTAAATACATGCAAAAGAATTAAAGCTAATCGCCAAGACATTGTGATCAAAGAACACAAAAAGAGAATGTGCTTTCTTATTGACATGACAGTTCCAGCAGATTGTCTTCTATCTTTGAAGATCTTCAAAAACTATCAAAATACAAGGACCCTGAAATGGAAATCTAAAAATGTGGTACATGAGGACATCAATAATGCCAGTTGTAGTTGGAGCCCTGGGAAATGTTACGATAGAAACATTGATGGGATTCTTGGTAGGCCACACCTTAAAAAAGTCCTTTACCTATGTAAAATATGTGTGCTCTTGATTTGTTTTTCTCTATTCTTCCTTTTTAAATGGTTAATGGAAAATGCCATTTCTGACCTTAAGTCTTTGGTTGGGACCCGGAAGGAAGTGAGTATACGACAAAAACCAAAGGATGTAATAATAATAATAATAATAATAATAATAATAATCTTAGCTATACTCGGACATACAGCTCTAACATTATTAAATGGAAGTTGAATAACATTACTAGATTGAACGCGAAGACCAGAAAAATGCTTCACCAAATAAGGATCACCACCTGAAATCAGATGTTGATAGGCTGTGCGTAGGAAGACTTCAGGAGGCTGATATCTAATCCAGTTTGAAATAACTAAAAAAATACAACAATCGGATTTGAAAGCATACCTCAGAAAAACCAATGTCTCCTACAAATAGTAAAACACCAAATCCACTCCATCAACAAAGAAGCTGTCCTCGTTAAGAAACAGCTTTAATAAAAACTAAAATCCCCAAAAGCTGAATATCCCAATGAAAAAAAACGAAGCGAATATAATCAAATAAAATTACAAAAACTGGGAAAACAAGTTATTGTATAGAAAATACCTAGAAAGAACGAGGGAAGCATATGTGAACCAACAGAAAGGACATCAGTGGCTGAGGAGAACCGGGTTGAAAGATGAGGTAGAAGGCCTAATTATTGCAGCTCAGGATCAAACCTCACAACCAGATCTTATCAATGTCGCATCACCGAGGATGGCACGAACCCAAAATTCAGGATCTACGGAAAATATGATGAAACTGTCGTATCATATAATCGCAGTATGTCCGGAACTAGCAAAAAAATCAATATACCCACTGATATAACATGGTAGCAACATATGTGCACTGGAAGATATGCAAGAAGCACAAAATCGAAACCCCTGAGAGATGGTATCAGACACAGTTACCAAAAATAACAATGTAAATATCCTCTGGGACATGCCAATTCAAACAGATTGAGATATAAAAGCCAACAGACCTGATATTATCATAAAACACAAGAAATTTGGGAAATTTATGCTTATTGACATAACAGTACAATCTGAGAGAAACACCTCCATGAAAATTATAGAGAAATTGTCCAAATACAAGGACCTGGAGATCGAGTTTAACAGGATATGGGTAATGAGGATTGAGACTGTACCTATAGTAATCTGAGCTCTGGGATTCGTGAGAAAAGGAATGGACAATTTTACTAACAGTGTTCCAGATAAGAACATACAAGTTGCCCAGAAGATCACCCTACTAGGAACATCCCATATCCCAAGAAAAGCGCTATCAATTAAATGACAATTCTATAGTTATACAAAGCAGGACAAAAAAACATAAATACACAAATAATAATAATAATAATAATAATAATAATAATAATAATAATCTATGTTATAATAGAGGAAATGATTCTTTGTCCGTCGCATAGATTTTTTGTATAACTTTGCATTCGCGTATATAATGCATATGCATCTGTCTGTATTGTGATCAAGTGATTTACATGTTCTTGTATCTTTTAATGTACACACAGACATACACACACATACACACACACACACATATGTATCAATTAAAGGACAGTTCTCCCATAGGGCCTAAGGACCATAGCTTGGACACGGGTCTACAGGATACAAAGCAGGAAACATACACAAATGATAATAATAATAATTGCTACAAAGTCCCGTGAAAATTTTCACGGTTTTGCTATTTAAATTTCCCAATGGATCTTAGCTCATGGTGAGGTCTACGAAAATACATTTTCTTTCTAAGTAATGTGTGTGTGTGTTTGCGCGTGTGTTTTTTTTTTGTATGTGTGATAATTGTGTCTGTATTTGTATTGTATTTGTGTGTTTGTGTCTTATGTTTGTATGTATGTGTTCCAAATTTCATAAAAAATGTGTGTGTGCTTATGTTGTGTGTGTTAAAAATGTTTAATATCGTTTCCAAGCATGTAAGCATACCAGACGCCTGATCAGAGACTTTTGTGTTTCTTCAACTTCCATAGAGCAAACTTGTGGTTTTATATTGCAATTATATGGAATGGATTTAGTTACAATTTCTGTGAGAGAGCGTATAAGGTTGAGTACTCTCATCTCCTCGGCCACAATGATTTGCAAGCTCCTGCTAGCACAACAATCGACAGATTCTAGACAGTTTCGTCTACCCAAGTGCTTTCAAAAAATCTTAAATCAACACGTGATACAAGTTTTCAGGCACATCCCGCTGTTGCTGCTCCCTAGGATTATCTCCCCAGGCGGATATCATCAAACTCGGAATGTTAAACACTCGGATAATAATCATTAGTATTTTTAACCCGTGAAAATTTCACGATTTTCCTTTGTGAATTTTCTGATGAATCTTAATTCTTCTGTTAATGATTGAGTAAGCTTATGGCGAGTTCTACGAAAATAAAATATCCGTAGAAATACCCCTATCGCATTATTAAATATTTGAGCTTAACAACTTTAACAAAATATTGCAATAACAATCCTAAATATAAAAGCTGGTCGTTATTTTAAGAAGTTGGTTCTCTGGGTCATGCAAGATAATTTTTCCTGCTCTACATATCTATAAGTGTACCATTCGTCTATGCTTAGAATATTGGTGGCACATATGGCCTGGTGCTGCTGCTATTTATTTAGAGCTTCTTGATAAAATCCAAAGAAGAATCAGCAATATTATTGGTCCTGATCTGGTGTCTCAGCTTCAGTTATTTTCCCAGCGCCGTAAGGTTGCCTGGGTTTTTTCTATACAGTGTAACCCGGATATAAGAGAAACCCGGATATAAGAAATATTTTCTCTGGTCAAAAATTAGAGCCTGTGTTAATGTATATAAAATAGATCAAACCCAGATATAAGAGAAACCCGGATATAAGAGATTTCTTCTCCGGTCCCAATAACTCTCTTATATTCAGGTTACACTGTAAATACTTTCATGGTAATTGTTCAGATGAGCACTTCACTATATTACCTAGACTTCTTGAATTTAAGCACAGTACTAGACTGGTGTCGACACCTCATCAATTTACAGTTGAGCTGGCTAGATGTAACCGTGAGTTCTATAATAACAGTTTCTTTTCTCGCACATCTCACGAGTAAAAAACCCTTCCGGCTCCATGCTTTCCAGCCAAATTTAAACTTCAAAAATTTAATTTCAGTATCAATCGCTATCTATTGTCCTGATTAAACTTTTTGTTCTCGCTCATTAATAATGTTTTTTAATTCTCCAACACCGAGTAACCCTTTGTGTCTTAGTGGCGTCACTGTCTTACATGGGGTGAACTCGATCAAAAAACAAAACAAAAAAAAAGCGTTTCTTTTGCTTTGATTCTAAAAAAAATATGTATCGTTATATTGTTAAGAAATATTAAGAAATAAAACGAACTTGCAATTTCTATGCCTTTCTATGTTTCACTGGTGAG
>CAHIKZ030002867.1:107500-132500 GCA_903632075.3 Acanthosepion pharaonis
TGAAGTGGAAAGACTATATTGAATCTATTGCTAGGTCAGCTGCTAAGAAGTTAGTTCACTGTGTTGTTTGAGACAATTTTTCTCTTAAGAATCTCTCATATCTTGTTGCGGGGTCGATAAGGATGTCGACCCCACAAGCTACATCAATAAAGTGAATATTGTTTTGTATTGATTTTGCAATTTCCCATTGTCATCTAAATTTTTCTTGAACGTCAATGTACTATTTACTAATACATTATTTGCCTTGAATATAATAAATCGTAGCTGATGCCCAAAATGAACTCAAGTTCACTGTTAACTAAGATAAAAGATGACTTCTTAATTTGAATGTCACCGAAACTAAACTTCTGTCCATTAATCTTCTGAGAGACTCCTTTCTGCCTTTCGTCAAAATGGCTGATGCTAACCTCCAGGAAAGTTACTCGTCGTGCCTTCTCCGTATAAAGTTCTCAGCTAAAATGAAAAGGAAAGTCGATATTGAATTCATTTGGTCAGCTGTAAAGAGAGTCAGCCAACTTTTTTCTCTCCAGAATCGACCTTACATATCTATAAGTGTATCATTCGTCCATTCTTAGAATACTACTGCTAAATATGGCCCGGTGTCTAAGCTATTTACTTTGAGTTCCTTGATAAGATCCAAAGAAGAATCAGCAATATTATTAGCCCTGATCTGGCGGCACGGCTTCAGTCAGTTCCCCACCGCCGTAAGATTGCTTCTCTGTCATTTCTATAAATAGTTTCATGTTAGATTGTCCGGATGAGCTTTTAGCTGTAGTTTCTTATTTCTAGTTTTGTTCATTTTTGTAAATATTCATTGGGGTTTAGATTTTTTAAATTGTAACATTTTATCTGCTTCTTCTCACAGACAATGAATTGTACATAAGGGGACTAGTTAAGACTTTCATAGAGACATTGCAGTCTTATGGTGAAAGTAGTAAGAAATGCGTTGTGGTGTAAGGAATATTCTTGTATGTTTGGTCAGTGTTTGTGGCTAGCTAAGTTTAAGACAGAAGACAGAAGACCGTCCTTTTCCCCATTCCCCCAATTTGGCCTTGTGTAAGAATTGTATAATTAAACCATAAAAATACACAATTTAAAAATATTCTATGGCTTTAAATAACCGAAAAATGGTTGATAAGCCTTAGAAAACCAATAAAAATAAATACTATGTTCTATCTATCTATCTATCTATCTATCTATCTATCTATCTATCTATCTATCACGATCTGTTCCTTATCTGTCTGTTAATCTATCTGTTTCTGTTCATTCAATATATGTCTATCTAGGTCTGTTCATTATCTATCTATCTATCTATCTATCTATCTATCTATCTATCTATCTATTCTTTATCTGTCTGTTAATCTATCTGTTTCTGTTCATTCAATATATGTCTTATTTTCATTTATTATCTATCTATCTATCTTTCATCTATCTAATCTATCATGAAATATCTGATAATCTATCTGTTTCTCATTCTTAGGCCTGTTTATTATATCTATCTATCTATCTATCTATCTATCTATCTATCTATCTATCTATTCATTCATTTCTTTATATCTGCGTTTTCAAACCAAAACTTATTCATATGGTAAATCATACACAAACCAAAACGAATGGAAATCATTTGTACACATCACTTACAATCAACCACAACAATGTAGTTCGGCTATAGAACTTTGTATATATTATCAGTTTCAGGACAGACGTTAATTTCTTTTCACTTTTCGTGATGACACAGGCAGATCAGTTCGGTACAAACTCGAGCGAAGAGGAAGAAGCATCATTTATAATCAATTAAATTGCTTTCGGCGTCTAATGTCGTTACGACTTGGAGAAATGTCAAGACGTTTATTTTCCGTTTCAAAATAAGTGAGGCCACATCGACATCGTCCAAGATTTTCTTCTATGTATCTTATGTTTTCTTTCTTTTTCGCAACATCTTCATTCGGATTTCTCCCTCTTTCTTCCTCTTCCTCAACTTATTTCTTCTCTTCGTTTTTAGTTGTGATTTTCCCTCTCTTTTCATCAAGTTATTGCTCTCTTTCCTGCTATTATTCTTATCCTCCCGCCTCTACTCATACTCCTACTCTTCTTCCTCGTCACCATTATTCTCAGTTTTCCTTATTTTTCATTGTCATTTGAATTCATCTTTGAATTCATCTTAATTCGCTCTCTCATCGTCACCATCGCCAGCCTCGAAATGATTTTCCAACATTTCACCTAATTATCATCATTATCAGAAGTCAAATACAACATTATTATAGTTTAAAACGAGACTACCCCCTCCCCTTCTTCATCTTCATCATTTAAATATTTGTTCCTATCATCATCATCATCGTTGTCGTCGTTTAAAATGATTCCCCTCTTCCTCCTCCTCATCTCCGAAATCATTGTCATGGTCCTCAAACAAATATTTGTTCTTAACATCATTATCATCATCATCATCATCTTCGTCGTCGTCGTTTAAAATGATTCTCCTCTTCCTCCTCCTCATCTTTGAAATCATCATCATGGTCCTCAAACAAATATTTGTTTCTATCATCATCATATTTCAAAATGCTTCTCCCCTTCTTCTTTGACACCATCATCATGACCATCATGGTCGTCATTCAAATGTTTCTTCCTATTATTATAAGTTACATCATCATCATCGCTTAAAATGATTCTTCCTTCTCCATCTGATCTTTGAAATCATCATCATGGTTCCCATCCAAATATTTGTTCCCATCATCATCATCATCATCATCATCATCATCATCATCATCATCATCAGCAGCAGCAGCTTGTAAAATTATTCTCCTCTTCTTTGACATCATCCTTGACATTTGCTCTTATCATTATAATTTCCATCATCACCATCATCATCATAGTTTAAAATGTTTCTCCTGTTCTTCCTCCTCCATCAGCATCATCATTGTCCTCATTCCAATTTTTGCTCATATCCTCATCATCATCAGCAGCAGCTGTAGCAACAGCATTATTATAGTTTCAAATAATTCTCCTCTTCCTCCTTCTCATCTTTTCTCCTCCTTCTAATCAATATGAAATCTACTCTCTCCCTCACCTTCACCCTAGAATGTTCCTATGTCGTTAATCCATTCCTCTTGTCTTTTGCTTCCTACCCATCCTTCAAAATAATTAATCTCCCTGGATTCATTTTCTTCTCCTTATTAAAATAAAATATTGATATTTACCAAAATTCGTACCGTACAGAAGAAGGTCAAATGAAAGGTAAATGGGCACGTGAAGAATGTGCTCTCTATCCGACTGGAAAGAAACTGCCTATCTTTAAAAATCAACGATCACTATTTTGGTTTTGACCAGAGCTCGAACACCGATCACTAGTACCGGTTGCATATAAGTGGCTAATCTATTTTCAGGTAGGCACATAAAATTAGAACGTGGCAAAAGGCAAAGAAGTGTCTTCTCATTGGCTTTCTACGGCGAGGTTATCCTAAAGGAGATGGAGACTCTACAAATCTACTAACAGCTAAAAAGGATAAGAAGTTGTGGAGAGCCATGACTGTCCACGTCTTGAAGGGTCACGTTAGACAAGAAAATTCCCTCATGATATGAGATCATGATAATATGAAATTTATTTTTTGTTTTTTTATCTGCGAATTGCCGTGCGTTCTTGGGAAATATAGTGAAGTGTTTTCTTGTTGCCTTTACAACTCTTTGCCCTCTCTTAGACCAAGATGGCTCTGTATCTGTCTATATTTCTGAGATGAGGTATTATGTACACTATTTACATTATTCGGACTATTGTCCATCTTTGTCGCCATATTTATTACAACGTTTCGGCCTTTCTAGGCTCCGGCCTTCTTCTGGTGGTTGGAATGTCGAACTAAACCCTTTATTTCGCTCACTGGGGTAGAATGTTCTAGTTCCACGTGCCATGTCTAATGGATGTCAGTTATCAGTTATCTCCTGTTAATTCCCCTCTGAATGTTCTCCACTGTCTTAGCCGGGTATTGAACTCACACTCTTTGGGTCCTGTCACTGGATCTTTGGGTCCTGTCACTATGGATCTATGTGGATAAATGCGTTTGTTAGATCCAGTGACAAGACCCAAAGAGTGTGAGTTCAATACCCGGTTAAGGCAGTGGAGAACTTTCAGAGGGAAATTAACAGGAGATAATTGACATACATTAGACATGGCACGTGGAACTAGAATAGTCTACCCCAGTGAGCAAAATAAAGGATTCAGTTCGACATTTCTAACCAACTGAAGAAGGCCGGAGCGTACAACGGCTGAAACGTTGCAATAAATATGGCCACAAAGATGAGGCCAGTTGACTCTGGTATTAAAACTATAGTAGGGTGTAAAAAAGAGACAGATTTATGCCTACCCCAAGGGTATTTAGACAGAAGTGAATGCAACAGACTAGTATGAAATTTGAATCAGGCTCACTGAGAGGATTTTCCGTCGGGATATCTTTTACACTAGCTGGATCATCGATGTACAAGGCATAACATAAGAATTTAGTTCTTTAACGAATCGATCTGCAAAATGAGTCCTTTGAACATTCATGCAAAGAAATTGTACCTAATATTGGTTTTTAGTAATATTTTCTCGTCCTGGGTAAGACGATAAACTACATCCGACAGCAAGGCTTCAGATCAGGAGATTTTGAGGAACGTGGAAGCACCTCTGAATTGCTGTTGTTCCCATGTCTACCCTGACCCGGGGTGTTAGCACCTGTCAGGTTCCTAGCTAGGGGCAAATAGTTACCCCCACAAGGGGTCAAAATAGTATAAAAGTATAAAAATAGGTTTTAATAATAGCAATATTTCTTGGAATAAATTTCTACCAGCAATACATTTTTGGAAAAAAAATATTACCCACAATATATTTTTGAAAAAAAAATATTACCAGCAAAAAAATAAAAAATCTTGTCGGCATTAAATAACCCATTGAGGTTGATATGTCGTAAAACAAACCAGACCAAACTAATATTTTCTGTTCTTTTCTTAACCACTTAGATATTCCTTAATTATTTTTAGGTTTCATTTACTGATATTTAGCGAAGTTTGTCGAATTTCAAAATAAAATCGCCATAATGGTACACCAAACAATAATGGCGCCAAATTCCTGTTCCTTACAAAGAACCAATTTCCGCAACATTCAAATTCTCCTTTCTTTCTTTTCTTTTTTTTATTTCTTTCATTCTTTTCCTTTTTTTTTCATTCTTTCTGTCTCTTCTTTCTTTCTTTTTTTTAAGAAAGGGAAATTTCTGAGATAATTAATTAGAAAAGATGGCTTGGAGAATTCGACACTCATAGAACACAATGAAGGCAAAATGGGAAAGAGGGAAACATTCTGTAAGCTACCCATCGAGCTTCTGTAAGTGGACAGGAGAACAGAGTCTGAGAAACACGGTAATTGAACAAACATTGTTTAGTTTCAAATGATAAGAAGCTGTGGAGAACCATAATCGAGGGCACACAAAAGAAGCTATCCTCGAAATAACAATCTACTGTTCGTAATCGATGCATGGTGAACATGAATATTTTCCCATTGATTTATATTATTTTGTTTAGTGTCACCAACATTCTCATTCAAATCTTGCAAGAAGTCAAACGAATTCTTAAGATAAAAAATTTCATTAAAAAAAAGAAAATAGTTGTGAATGCTGTGTAATCACATCGAGGAATATATGAGCAGGAAGATTGTTTTAAGGAAAAGAGTACCAAAGATGGTACTTTATTAACAAAAGCGAATCCTATTCACAACAGATGACTATATTCTTATAACATCGGAAAAAGAGTCTGTATATTCTAATCTCACACATTTTATACTCGGAGTTATAAATTGTCCTAGCCTAACTTATACCCCGAATAAAAAACAGCCAAGTTTAGAGGAACTCCAGATATGTAATCTGGACTGTCTCATTCTTCTTATGGTACTTA
This sequence comes from Acanthosepion pharaonis, assembly GCA_903632075.3. NCBI lineage: Eukaryota > Metazoa > Mollusca > Cephalopoda > Sepiida > Sepiidae > Acanthosepion > Acanthosepion pharaonis. The sequence continues at coordinate 113,414 of CAHIKZ030002867.1, forward strand.
ATTTTCCACCCAACACTTGTAATTCTGTCAACTAAACAGATATTTACTTCTTTCTGCCGACACTCATTTATAAATATATTATTGTAAGTGTAGGTATATATCAAAACATGAAAGTTTAGGCCCTATGAATTTCTTTTTGTTTATCTTTTTATGGCTTATCAACCGTTCGTGGGTTATTTAAAGACGAAGCATCATTTGGATTGTAAGAATAGTTTATTAACAATTTGGGGAAGACAAACAACGATTTTTTCCAGATAGAAGATCTATCTAACAGACAGGTGGCTGGAGGATATGTAGTCATTCCTTTTCCAAAGGTATTTCGGTGGAAGTGAATGTAACTGAACGGATTGGAATTCGATCTCTGCTCTACGAATTCTCATTCGGAGCAACTATCCATCACGCATCTCTTTTCATATACACGAAAAGAAATACAAGCTTGTGATCAACGAAAAAGTGTCAGTCACACACACACACACACGCACGCACGCACACACACACACACACACACACACACACACACACACACACACACACAGACACAGCTGCAGTTTTTGGAAGAACTGGTAGGGAAATGGTGAGCCGCGAAATCACCAGACAGCTCTTTTTCAGGTTTAAATTCAAACGTATATATATATATATATATATATATATATATATATATATATATATATATATATATATATATAATTATTTATTTAAAAATATGATTCCAAATCGCTACATAAGAGGTCTCATGTTTCAAAACAAGAGCCGAAAACTTCAATATAATCTTTTAAATTAAATTGAGTTGAAAGTAAAATGAGCTCCGTTCCATCTTCAAGCGAAATTTTTGTTGGAATAACGTATATCTGAAATTTACTTGTTTTAAAATTGAAATCAAAATCCCCATGGTAACAGCTATGGTGAATTGTCTAAATTGCAATTTAAAGGCGAGTGTAGGGTGTTTATAAGTAGCGGTATAGAGATACTTTCAAGGTGTCAAGTCGGGGAAAGGTGGGGTGTCAAAAATGAAACGGAAGATGTATTGGCCATCGTCTAGTTTGCTTGTCTATGGAGATTTATTTATTTTATTTTATTTTATTTTATTTTATTATGAAAAGGAATTGTGCATATAAAAAAAAAAAACTTTCGTAACGTTCCTTCCTATTTTCTATATTTTGAAAATACATATATATATATATATATATATATATATATATATATATATATATAAACAAATGTTTAGAGGTACAAAATTTATATATAGTTTTAAAAACAAGGAATGTATTGATTTTAATCAAAAAAGTCTCTAAGGCCCTTTCAACCAACATCTCATCAGGAGACAATCGTTCGATCAACGAAAAAAGAATATTAACGACAATGAAGAGCAAAAACCAAATGGAAACACACTAAAATAACAAAAAATATATACACTTGTTTGTTATTTTAGTTTTCCCCAAATAATCCCTTTATAGAGACTTTTAAAATTAAAATCAATATATATATATATATATATATATATATATATATATATATATTATTTGATTTATTTAAATGATTTTGTTTTCAATTAAACAGTTTTAATTGCATTTACCGGTCTGAATCTTCGAGAAATTTCGTAGAAAATATGGGCTCTTCTAACAGGAATCAAACTTTTTCAAATCAAAATTTTAGACGAAATTGAGCGAACATTTAGGCCGGTAAATATAATTAATGCTGTTTAATTATTTGTGGAAGAGCATAATATCGATAAAAGTAACGTATAAACAGAAAAATATATTAAATAATTGTCAGAATTAATCCATTTTATATATATATATATATATATATATATATATATATATATATATATATATATATATTTATACATATATAACTGAGGCTTTTCCAATATATATATATATATATACATATATATATATATATTTATATATATATATATATATATATATATATATATATATATATATATATATATAACCGAGGCTTTTTCCAATATATATATATATATATATATATATATATATATATATATATATGGTACTCGTTTGGAAAAACGTCGGATAGCTTAACTTGCAGTAGAACAAATCGGTACCCGAGGAACAATGGGAAATTAAAAAAATAGATAGAACGAAGAAGATTAAAACAAGGCGAAAACAATCGTCCAGTGTTTTAGCTCCAAGTACCCCCACCAAAAAAAAAAAAAAAAACGAGTAAAAACTCAGTACATTAAGTGGAGCAAAACCTAAGATTATCCTAAGGAGCCAGGCAAAGCTACCTAGGTTTCACCTAAACGGATCTTCGGGGAAGCTGACTGAAAAGGGACTATGGAAGAAGATTTATTGCTAAAACGAAAAATAGAGACAAAAAAAAAAAAAAAAGTCATGTTCCTTTTCAGCCAGCTTCCCTGAAGATCCGTTTAAGTGAAACCTAGGTAGGTTTGCCTGGCTTCTTAGGATTATCTTAGATTTTGCTCTACTTAATGTATTGAGTTTTTACTCGTTTTGGTTAGTTTTTCTTTGGACTTGGAGCATAAACACTGGACGATTGTTTTCGCCTTGTTTTAATCTTCTTTGTTCTTTCTATCTTTTTATTCCCCATTGTTCCTCGGGTACCGATATATATATATATATATATATATATAGGAGTGTCAAAATTACTGTCGATTCTCTTTCGGTTATTTTGCAGAAATGCCCTTATACAAAGTTCACCAGTTATGAGATAAAGAGGACAGGTAGAGAAGACTCTCTTTCTTTCTGTGTTTTGAATTTAAACCTGAAAAGAGCTGCCTGGTCATTTTGCGGCTCACCCTTGACATTCCCCAAACACATAGTGCAACAGCCTGCACACTGTGTATGCCAAACCAGCTCTGGATTGAAAAGGCCGATGGTAGTGCACAGGAATCAGGCACGGCAGTGTGAATCTATCAAGGCTGTGGCAAGCGTATTGTTCATCTGTCATTTGTCTAATAAGTCATGTAAGTCAGCGGCCGGCCTGGTAAGTCACCTTCGAGGTCATGGACAAGAGAGATGCGAGGTGGGGAACGAAAGTGATTAGGCGGTCATCATCTTTGGAGACGCGGCGGATCATCATCATCATGTCTATATACGTATATATGTGTATACAAAAAATTATAAAATTTCCCTGAATTAAAATGCTACAATGACAAACGGCTCGGAGACAGATATAGATAAATCAAACAAGCATAGAGACATACAGACTTTCGTCAGACCCAAAAGGTGATAAGCTACAGCAGTTATTGTAATTTACGACAATCAAATGATCCTCAGAGATTCCAAGACACGATTGTATTATATTTCTTCGCTCAGTCGGACTGATAACGCTAAAGGGCATTTTTTTTCATGAGCTTTTTTTGCGGCGAAACGCATCTTATACTAAAAAATTCCACTTTTATATATATATATATATATATATATATATATATATATATATATATATATATATATACAGTACTGTTCGATAAACGTGACTCACCTTATCCTTTGAATTTAGCTCAACTTTCGTTTCAACGGAGAAGAGAACATTCTTCCAGTCTTCTACGGTGAAATTTTTTTGTAATAGTGAACCCATTCAAGTCTCTTGACTTTGTTGACTTTGCTTATTAGCGGCTTAAACCTTCATGTACAAGATTTGTAGCCTTGTTCTAACAGGATTTGTAAGCTTGTTTTGACTGGCTGTTGAAGAGGCAAGACTAACACCTTGCTCTTCGCTTAGACTGGCTGCAATTTCTTGGCTAGTTATAGTCCTATTCTTCGCAACTTCTCTCTTGATTACCCTGCCAGTTCTATCTTCAATCTTTTTCTTTCGTCCCCTTGTTTCCTTCCTTGGAGCACGGGTGGCATCATTATGTACCCTAAGCACTCGAGAGACAGTTGATTGCGAGGTTATAGCAATTTCTGCAATTTCTCTCGTAGACTTGCCTGCTTTTGAGAGGGCAATAATAGATGCCTTGAGTGGTTCTGATGTGTGTTATTACCCATTCATCTGGTTAGAGACTTGAGTGGCTATTTCAAGCTGTTTTTATACTGTATGAGGCTTTCTAGAATATTCTGGAATACTCTAGATTTAATTTAAGCTGTTCTAGAATTCTCTAGAATATTATTCTGAGAATATTGTAGAATAGTTTTCAATATTTTGTCAAAAGCTCTTTAAATTTACCAGTTTAATCATTAGAATGCGATATCTGAGTCACTTTTTTTTTAACAGAGTTTCTCCTGAATGTCATTTATATCCAAATTTATAATTATCAATAGAATACCTTGAGGTGAATAATTTTTTTTCCTAGGTGGTCGGGAAGAGGTCTTTATATTAGTAAGAGTAAAAATTATTTTAATCCCCAAAACAATAGAGAAAAAATATTTTTAGTAAAAAAATCAGGTGAGTCACTTTTATCGAACAGCACTGTATATATATATATATATATATATATATATATATATATATATATATATATATATATTATTTTTTTTTATTCAACATCATCACTTGATAAAACACCGAGGGTGTTGAAACAAAATGGCTATATTTTTGTAGTGATTTTATAACATATTTATGTTATTTTTTTTTTTATATATAAAAATAATTATACCATTTTCTACTTTGTATTGAGCACTCTTTTAAGAATAGTAATTGTTGGTTATTGGAATTCATTCCGTATATACCAATTATATACTATATATATATATATATATATATATATATATATATATATATATATATATATATATATATAGATAGATAGATATATATATGGATTCTCCTGATGTTTTATCAAACAAAGTCAGTTCCTAGGAACCGACAACCAGACACCTGCACATATGATTTGATTCTATGGTGAAGAGTCGAATACAAATGACCTTCTGCAGAAGAGTTTCAGAGTTGTCCGTCTCCTAGATCAGTTACCATACAAGGCTATAGAAGCAAGTCTTTCCTGCTGGGGGAGAAAAGGAGGATTCCTCCCTTTCCCAAGGGTATTAGCACATAAGCGAATGTAATGGGTTCGACTGGAATTCGAACTGGGTCTCCGATTTCTCAATCCGAGCGTCTATCCATTACTCTACCGTGCCTCCGTACTTTTCTATCTATCAATCTATATATAAGGTCTGATCAAAAATATCAGGCTGGTGCTATGGTAACGCAGCTAAAGTCTGCATAGTCAAGTCGCTTGGCACGGACTGACCTTTATTATCTGGGAATTGTCAGGATTTCTTTGCAAAGATAGTAGAATTTTTTCCTGTTGCTTTCTCCATAGTTTTGAATTCAGAGTTGTCGTTCTCCTAATATAAACATTTTTAATACCCTTTTCCTTTTCATGACTCTCCACACATTCTTTTCCTTTATTATCTGGGAATTGTCAGGATTTCTTGAGAAAGATCGTTGAATGGTTATCCTGTTGCTTTCTCCATTGTTCTGAATTTAGAGTTGTCCTCCCACAGTAAATCTTCGTCCAGTCTGGTTGATATCTAAAGAAGCCCAGTATGTCCTGCTCATTCCTGGGTGGAAACAGAAATGGCAAGGATTCAAGTCTTTACCAATAGCCTTTGTACTAAAGTGAACGCTATAGACGAGGTAAGAATTTGAACGCAGCTTGCCAGTGGAATCGATAAGTTGAGGGCAATGCCGGGAAGCGTTTCGCTACACACACATTTTATTAGAACGATGAAGGTGTTTCGTTTTCTAAAAAGGCAATAAAGCAAATAAAGATGTTGCGTAGATATAATAAATTCTGTTTTGCTCAGGTTTATTGTTGTTTGTTTTGTTTTTTTTTTTACAGACGTCGTATTTAAAAAAATAATAATTGAACTCTGTCTGCCAATAGAAAATATAATGGCGTCGGTATGCGGTACAGGAGTGGAGACGTGGAATGAAGGGAAACTGTGGCGAAGCCGCGGAGATAAACAGTCTTTGATAGTTTTGAAAAGTAGGCCTGCTTGAGTGTCTGTCTCTAACTGCGACGTGATCACCCTACCGTTACATGTTGCACCACAGGAGACTGCTATGAAAAACAACTTCTGAGACGATTTCGCTATGATAAACATTGATCAATTTACGTTAACCATGGAACTGTCTCTCTCCTTTTTCTCCTCTCGATATATATATATATATATATATATATATATATATATATATATATACACAGAGAGAAAGCAAAACATATATATATTTATATATAGAGATAGATAGTATAGATAGATAGATAGATATTATTGTTAAATATACATACATATATATATATATATATATATATATATATATATATATATATATATATATATATATATGTATGTATGTATGTATGTATGTATGTATGTATATATATATGTATGTATATATATAAATATATATATATAAATAAATTCCCAAGAGGATAGAATCCAGGACAGAATAAAATATATATGTTTCAATTCTAATATTCCATGGTTATAATTTATTACATTAGAATCGATCGGTCTGATGAATTGGATCATGGTTTCGATTCTAATGCAATAAATTATAACCATAGAATATTAGTAGTTGTTGAGCCTTTTTTATATATATATATATATATATATATATATATATATATATATATATATATATATATATATCTGTGTGTGTGTATTTATTTAGGTAGCATATCTTCATTCAAGCATGTTTAATTACATAATAAATTCCTTTCTAGTTATCTTCTTGATATTAAGTTGAAATCCATCAAGGAAAGCGCTGCATTTTTTGTTAACCCAAATACTTTCGGTATCCTCTGAGATCATCCTCGGGGGTGAATTGCGAAGACAATCTTAATGTAACTGTAATTGATGTGATAGTGATTTTGCAAAACATGCCAATAAACATCTTCTATATATTATTTGAAAATTTTTTGTAAACGCTTACGATGTTTTGTAAACAAGCGTCCAAGGGCGATAATTTTAAAATGATCTTAAATGTTAGTTAACAAATGGTAATTCAGTGTAAAAAATATTTTTCGTGGAAGAGTTAAATTTGCACGATTTATCTTATATATATATATATATATATATATATATATATATATATATATATATTATATACATTAATCAACAATATATAAGTTGGAAATAATGTTTCATACTGGAAGTCCTACCGTCAGACGGCCTGACGATTGCGTAAATATGAAACAGCCTGTCGCCTCTGAGTGTTGACTTCAATGTTCACTTTTATATTTATATTTACATACGCTCTATCTTTGATATTGCGAATCTTTATCGCATAAATATAACACACCTTAAAACTATATTTAATTTTTATATATATATATATATATATATATATATATATATATATATATGTATGCAGAGAGTACTGTTTCACTGTATCACAGCTCCTCAGTGCGACTAGACGTCCGAAATCTGACCGAGGGTATTGTTTTTTACGAATGTAAACACACGCCAGTCAGCCAGGTTTTGAACAATAAAAAATATTAAAAAATTAAAAAAAATAAAAATTTTCAGATACCCTGAGTTGTATACTAATATTTATTTTATTATTTCAATTAGGTTCCTCGACTAGTTTCTGGTTGCATGGCCATCATCAGGAGAAGAAAAAATCCTGCTTGTTAGTAGCAATGAACTACAGAAATGAATGACTTTCTCAAGAAAATGAACTTTATCTGTAGTTTTCATTTGTTTTGTTTTTTTTCATCGTTAATTTTGGTCAGTCCTTGTGTTGGTCAAACGGCTTCTTTTATATTTTTTAAGATAGAGGCTGGGGAGATTCATGCGACTCAGAATTCTTGGTCATTTTGACGGTTTTATTCGTTTCTGGGAAGGATATGTGTGTGTGTGTGTGTGTGTTAAGTGTATATTATCTTTTAGTGCTATGGGAATGTGTGTATGTATATATATTAGTATGGGTGTGTGCATAAGTGTGGAACATCAACACCTCCGCAAGCATGTATGTCTTGTATGTGTGAGAAATGTGGGTAGGGATTGATTCATGCGGTTATGTATTAATTCTTTCTATGTTATTAAATTTGTGGTTAAGTCCGCCTGGACGAAGTGTTTTGAGGCGCAAAATCCATTTGTCTTCATGTTTCTCAAGAATTTTTCTAATGTTATCTTTTCTGTCTATTTCTATTTATTCAATTATAGTGAATTTTCCATGGTTTTAAAAATCATGTTTTTCTAGACAAAAATGTTGTTCTACAGGTAATAATCTTTCGGGGGGAGCCGACTACGATAATTATTAATTCTGTAGTGAAATGGTCATTCATATTTTCCCACACATTGTTTCTGCCATAATGTGCATTCTAGTAGGTAAATTATGTTATGAATTCTACAGTTAGAGTTGTGGTAGATTTTGAAAGGAGATTTTATATATATATATATATATATATATATATATAAAATTTTGTTTCACCACCCGGTCTAAATATTCAAGTAATTATATTAGAAAAATATGCGTCCTTCGAGAGAATTTGAAACAGTATTCCTATAGGGAAAACCGTCATTAGAACTGATGCGTTTTAACCTCTCGGCTACAGAGAACCAAATAGCCAACAAAAAATCGAATAGTGTTTTTGAATACAGACCATTCTTGATACTCAAAATATCCATCTCTGCTTAGCTTCGTATTCTAACGTAAAGACAATTTTTAAGAATGTTTTTTTTTTCATTTATTAATCCCACGAATTTTTATTTTATTACTAAAATGTTATTTTTAGTGGATGCCTATATTTGAGCAGATGCCCTGTTTATCTGTTAAACATTATGTTTATTTATTTCCAACATGTATTTTTTTTTTTACGTTAAAGTCTATTTGGATGTAATGTCCACAAGAATTATGTTCGAATACATTGGACACTTAGATTACTAAATATATGTTGGGCAACTTTAGCAGTATATGACTGTAGAAAAAATGATTAACAATGTTTTTTAATTTAAAAAAAGACTGCTGTAGAGAAGTTAAAAGAATGCAAGTAACGTTTTTATTTTCCAGAAATGAATATGCTAAGAAAGTACATAACTGTGTGATATGCCTTCTCGCCAACCCTGAAAAGAAAATATAGTCGATGTTCTTTTTTAAAAAAAAAAGCCTGTCTTTACACAGACGTCTGGTACATCTTGTCGGAAAAGTCTGTGTCTACTCATGCGTCAGGAATTAATCTTCTTTCAGTGACGTCTACCCGAAGAGGGCTCTTTCTGTCGAGGGTCACATGATCAGCAAAGCCTTGCAAGTACTAAATGAAGAAGAGGAAAGGAAATTGCAGGGAAAAGATTCAAGTTCTTCATTACTTTTCACTTGAGAACACAGACTTCCCCTATCTGCAGTTGTCCTTTAAACAGAAATGACCATTTTTAATTTGTACATTTTTAGAGGTAATGAGAAGTAGGTTTTATATGTAATCAGAAAATGGAAAGGGCAATGGTTATCACAAAATGAGAAACTCTTCTCAATACTAAAACCAAGACTTCATCTGCAGGTTCTTGCTTTGTGCTTGGTGAATTATGAAAGGTGTCCTCCATTACGACAAACTGGGACATAAAATGACCATCACTGCAGAAATTTATGGCTAACAACTTAATCGAGTGAACAAAGCTTTGGTTATTTGTCTGCAACAAACACACGAGAAAAAATCCTTAGATTGCGATGTTCTTCAATATTTTTCATACTCACCAGATTTTGATGTGTTTCGATCAATAGAACATTTAAAAACACGATTCTAAACTAAAACGGGCTTAACTATAAATTTAACAATATAGATAGTATTGATATATAACCCTACAAATCAAAACCTATCCACATTTCTCACCCACACAAGACAGACATACTTACGGAGGTGTTGAGGCCTCACACTTATAAACACACCCACACGAATATACACACTTACACACATCATACTCACTCACTCCCTAAGAACCAAATAACACACACACACTTAACAGAGACACATCCCCTTTCCGGGAACAAATAAAACTGTCAAAATGACCAAGGGAATTCAGAGCAGCATGAATCCATCCAGCAATTATCTCAAATAACAACTTAAAAGAGACTTTTTGACCAACACAAGGACCGACCAAAATTCATGTTAAAAAATCAAAAAAAAATCAAATGAAAACTACAGACAAAACTTCATTTTTTTCTATCAAGACATTCATTTCTGGACTTCACTGCTACCAGCAAGCAGATTTTTTTTTCTCCTGAAGATGGCCATGTTGTTCGAAACTAGTCGAGGAATCTAAATAAAATAATAATAAAAACGATGGAATATTAATATACAACCCAGTGTGCCTGAAGATTTTAAATTTTTAATATTTTTATTATCAATATATATATATATATATATATATATATATATATATATATATATATATATATATATATATATAGGTGAGGCAAATATCACCATAGGTATGATTTATTAAAAGTACAATTACAAATGGAAAATTTTATTTTCCAGTTATTTAATTGTTATATGTTCTGTTCAAAAATGTCTTCATTCTTTTTCAAAACCCATTTCAATTCTGTGTCTCCATGATTTATTAACACATCAGAGAGTTTCCTCTGTCATCTAACTGCATTCATAATTCATTATTTCTTTAAGTTGCTTCTTACTTCGTCAAAATTGTTTTTTAATAACAAAATATCAAAACAAATTGCATATTTAAAACATGATTAATTGATTACCCTCATCCTTCAATATATATATATATATGGTACTCTCCTATCGAGTTCGACGTATGAGGTTCCGACGAACACCTATTAATTATAAGCATGCCTGTTAATGATATGTTAATTCATAATTATGAAGCAACCTTTCTTCCAAACGTCCTTCACTAAATACGGCAGACAGTTATTTTTTTATTAAGTATTTCTAGCAGCCTTATGCTTTTCCGCTTTGTAGAAGTAAGGGAGTACAAATCATTTCCATATTTATTTGTTTCCCCAAGCGCTATCGGCCACTTCTTTAGCCATTTTAAAGGTTATTTTTCTCTTCTGTTGCTATTTTTCCTAATGTTTCGACTGTTACATTGTAATTCATTTTTGTATTGTTTTCGGAGCGTTCATTCCGAGCTTTCACATGTTACGAGGGGCTGGAATTCGTGTGAGCATCTTTCTATTTAAAAAAAACAAAAAAACTTTTAACACTCCATTTTCACTGTACAATAATGTACATAGTTTATATGTAGGAGAGAATGTACATGTTTATAGTACGAGAGAATATTTTATGTACCGTGCCTCTCTAATAGCGAGATGCTTTTGATAATATAATTTATATAGAATTCTTCTTTTTCCGACCAGAATTTTTATATATGTGTCTATTTTATATACTAATATTTATGATAATTATATTATTAAGATTATAGATATACATGTTGAAAGATATTTATACCTATTTGCGTTATTTTACTTACTTATATTTCGGCATGTTTTTGTAGCGAAGGATGTTTATTCTAAAATGGAAGATCTGGACATTAAATTGCCAATTTAACTCTGTTTTCATACGACCAATAGATATATAGACAACATGCCGGCGTTCGGTAAAATAAGCAAAGGACTGTAAAATTTTGGAAAGCCACTATTTCTTATTTATTCAGTGAGGGGTCTGTGACCCCCAGCCAATATACACTCAGTTTTAAGGTCGCAGAAATCATTGGCGTTCATAATATACGTATTTTGCAACACCCACGCAGCTATCGGCAGTTGGTACGAGGGGCTTCAGCATCCTACGACGTTTTGCAGAAAGAAGACTAACTCTGTCCACTTGGCCTCAATCTGCGAGTAATCATTTCTATCATTTCTTTAAAATCATTGCTGGTATTAATTTTCAAAATTAATCAGAAAATTTTATTTTTCATTTTTTTCACCCCCGAAACATTAGCCTCTAAAACTTTGATATAAGTTGAAAAAGTTGATAGCGATTTAATAAGTGTAGCTTATATTCAACACAAAGGAGAAATTACGGAGACCCAGTGAGGATCGAACTCTGTACGCAGTCGTAGTTGATCTAGTGAGATAAGCTTGTTAACCATTATTGAATCTTGCACACGGGAAAATTTGAGATTCGAGGAAATAAATAAAAGCGAAAAGAAAAAAAATGTTTTTTTTTTAAATCAAAATAAAAAAAATGGAGTAGGATCTCCCTCTTTCTCTCATTAGTCCCTCTCATTTTATCTTTTTACTCTCTCTCTCCCTCGTTCTTTCTTTTCTCCCTCTCTCTCTCGCTCTCTCCTTTTCGCTTTCTTTGTTTCTCTTTCGCTCTTTGTTTTTTTTTTTTCTCAGTTTCAGTCTCTCGATGTTTCTCTCTCGTCCTCTCTTTTCTCTCTCTCTCTCTCTCTCGTTCTCTCGCTCTCTCTATTCTTTCTCCCATTCTCTATTTCGCACGTCCTCGCTTTATTCCCCCCTCTCTCTCACGTTACTTCTCCCCTTTCTCCTTCTCGTACTCTTTCTCTATCTCTAAATGGTCTCTTCAGCACAATCGATTATGATTTATTGACTTGTAATTGATTTCTTTTCATTTTATTATCTGTAACTTGGCAGTCATTCTTGAAAAGGATTGTGGAGTGTTTGCTTTCCCCGACGATGTGAAATTAGAGCCAAGTCTACCCTATTTATTTAACTCGTATCTTGTTGGCGAAAAAGAAATGGATCTCCATGTATTCTCCCTCACCCCATACATTTATAGGAAAGTAAACATATCTGAAATTTCAACTCGTTTCGCCTATCCATTTCCCGCGCCAATATCTTTCCACTATGGTAAGTAGACTTCATGAATTCAAGCGCAGTACTAGATTGGCGGCGAGGTCTCATCATTTGACAATTGAAATGGTTAGATGTAACCGTAAGTTCTATGCTAACAATTTCTTCTATCATGCTCGACAATTTTTCTCACCAGAATCTATCTTACATATGTATAAGTCTACAATCCGTCCTTTGAATATTGCTGTCACATATGGTTTGGCGCTCCTGGCTTATATTTTTCAAAGAATCCAAAGAAGAATCTGCAATTTTATTTGTCTTCACCTAGCATCTCAGCTTCAGTTATTTTATAATTTGTAATGTCACTTTCCTGTGTCTTTTCTATAAATATTTTCATCGCAATTGTTCTGATGAACTTTCCTCTATTCTACCTAGGCTTCATGATTTTAACCACAGCACTACATTGCTGGCAAATCCACAACAATTTAGAGTTGAATTGGATAAATGTAACCGTAAGTTCTATGTTAACAGTTCCTTCTATCGCACTTCTCGCTTGTGGAACTCCCTTCTGGCTTATTGCTTCCCAGTCAACTTTGATCTTCATAAATCTAATTGCAATTCAATCGTTAACTTTTGTTTTCTTAATTTTTGTACTTTAATTGTTCTTACTCTTTACTAGTGTTTTTCTTATATTTTCTAACCCTTAGAAACTTTATTGCCTTGCATGTTACTTACTGCTAGTCGTTTGAATAATTATTATTTACTCTTGTTCAAAATCGTTTTTCTTCTTTCTCGCTTTTAAGAATTCATCCTAAGGCCCACTTAAAACTACTTAGAATTGAAACCGATGCTTTTTCAGCTGTCAGTCTAATACTCTAGCATCAAGCAGTTTAATGAGTAACGGAGATTTTTAAAAAACTCGACTTTTTGTGATCTTCACGCTAACTTTAAATATTTACTTCCAGTTGTTATTTACAATGTTTAAGTATCAGCTAAATCGCTAGAAAGATTTATCTATTCCCCCAGTTTGAGGTGTGACTTACCTTTGTGAAGATGATTTGGGGAAAAATCTGTTCTTTCTGGCAGCACCACTTTTTGAGAGATATTTTTAACCCTAAGAAATAAATGTGATCGTAGGATTAGAGTAAACAGTTCGTTGGCTCTATCTTCAAGAGCAGGAAAAGTCAATTTTTGTCACATGATAATTATTAATGAGATTATTTTCAGTCATTAGTTATTTCCATTTTCTGAAGCCAACTTTCATGATTAATGTATTATCCTGAAGCTTTTCTTAAATATCATAATAGGCAAATGAAAAAATGGGTTTCACTGTTCAACCAAAAACGCATTGGACAGATAAGGATAATTTTCTACAAAACTAAGCTCAGTAGAAGAAAGGCAATATTGTGCATGGGGTGATATATTCGGGATATTCTTACTTTAGAGCCATTAAAAGGCGATGGTACACTAACTGCACATTTATACGTCCTGCGGCTGAAATATTGCCATATAAGTTTGATCGAAAAGCGTCTGTCAATGGAAAAATTACTGTTGTCCATGACAAAACAAGAAGGCATACAACAAGGATAACACAGAAAAAAGATTTGGAACTCGGTTAGTTTGTTCTACTCCACTCGCCATCTTCGCATGACCTCTTACCAACCGATTATTACTCTTTCGATCGTTGCAACACGATATGAAAAACAGATTTAAAAATTCATCGATTACCTTTTTTTTACATCAAACCTGCAGAAATTTGCCCGAAGAGCTCATTGAAAATAGAACTAATGAATAATTTAAAGGGATAAGTAAGTCGATCTGACATCAACTAATATGTATTAAAATACAGACTCTTCAAAATCAGTTGACTATTGACTAAGACATATTGGAGAAGATTATTGTCCCAATATTTCAGGCACAAAGTCAACTTATATGCCCTGAAATTGAAAAGAAGAAAAATTAATATTAACAGTTTTATTAAAAGAATTGTAGGTTCTGTTTTTTTTTTTTTTTTTTTTTTTTGGTGAGGGGGTTGTTGTTGGGTCGGGGGGTCACCCTGTAGTGAATAGGTTTCCCACTGATTTCTCTATGGTTTGAATTAAGAGTTATTATTCTCATTCTGTGTTGTGATGTGGCAAAACCCAACACTTAACTCAACAGTCATGATAGTAGTATTTAATACTCAGCTAGATAAGTCACTACAATTGTATTATATTATGACAGTTACCCAGGACTACTTATCATGAATGGTTCAGTTCATTTATGATATTAAGGAGGGTATCTGACTCCTGTCACAACACTTTCTCTAATGATGTGGGGTGCCTATTCAAATGTTAACACGAGATTTAGCATTTAATTTCCCCTTAACTATGATTCAATTATCACTTTATTCAATCCAACATTTTATTAGTTCCTCTCGGGCAGTATGTAAATGTGTCTTCCGTCTTGTAAACATCCTCCCGCCCCGTTTAATATATTAACCTTACATTCTCCTTCTACGATGCGTTAGAAACTTCCTAGTGCTCTCTACGGGCCGGCAGTTTTATATCCACCTATCCAGCATTCTCTTTTACACGCTTGTAATACCGGATGCATGCATGAGGCATCGTAATTTTGCATTCGGCAGCCGGGAATAGCATCAGGTCAGCCAAACAAGTGACTAATTTTAACGGTTATAAGTGAAATATGAAGACAATGTCTTTTTCCGTATAATCCCACATGCCATGTTCTACTTGAATATAGCGGAATACAAAATACACCTGAGTATGACAGGAAAACACTCCGTCTGTTCATCAAAATAATGCCACAGAATGCGTAGGTTAGACAAAAATGGGAAAATTAATAATGACAGTGAATGCAATTCTAGACCTTACCGTACTGGTCAGAAGACTGACGAACCAAAATGAGTGGGGAGGGGTTTAAAACCCGTGGGCATGGAATCTTGAGAATGATGGATTGTATTTAAAGTTTTATGTAATACCGAAAACAAAAACGAGCTAAGCGGTTGCAACACTATCGAACTCAAGAGCTTTGATGTTCGCCCGAGTCTTCCACACACAGAGTTATTTTTATTTTTTTTTTTTTTTTTGCACATGCCGTGGTTTCAACAGGGGGATAATCCACGCACGTGGAGAGAGAAAATAGCTGGCCGACATCCGTTCTCTTCATCACTCTCACTTTTTACATCCTTCAAGGAACGATACCTCGTATATATATATATATATATATATATATATATATATCCACTAAAATAAAAGAAGTGAAAACAAACGGTCTGTTGTGGATTCAGTTTGTTGACAGCGCATTAGTGTCCCTGCTAAACAAATTGACAATAGAATCCAGAGACCAGAAGAGCATAGACCAGAAAACTAACTCGAATAATTCAAGACATAACGACAATACATCGCCCAGAAACTTTACAAAACTCTAGAAATGCACTGGCCGAAGCGTAGATATGCAAGTCAAAATCCATGTTAGAATAATATTTGGTAATATTTGATCTTAGAATTTTAGGCATGCTTATCCGGATTACATTGATAATATCAAGAACCAGCAGTAGAGCCCGGCGTTGCCCGGGGATGTAACAGTAAGAGATAGATCAAGTATCGACCATCATAAAGACTGAAAAAAAAAATGGACAAAGATTATTGTTTAAGGTTGACGGACACGCATGTCTTAATTATTTTTTATTTATTTATTTTTTTTTACGAATTGGTCAAACCCAAACTCAAACAAAAACATTGTTTTCAATCGTTATGAGTCTACCGATTGAATAGAATTTTATTATAAACAATTGTCTTGTAAATGAAATTTTTAAAGCATTCTGAATGAAAAAATAAAGAAAAAAAGTGTGCAAGACAATAAGAAATACTACCTGCCAAAAAAGTGAAATTTTGTTGAAATCGGTTGAAAAATGTAGGAAATCCGATCCCATATATAAACGAAACACACACACACACACACACACACACACACACACACACACACACACACACACACACAAATAACCTGGGTTTTATAATAAGTATAACTCGATATGAGTTGTCTCCCTTTCATTCTGGCGACAATGATGCCTCTTAATCGTGTTTGCAAATTGATTTCGTGCAAAAACAATTGTGTTTTTCCGCTGTCAGAACCACCGCAAGGTAATTTTACGTCGTCCTATGAAGTTTTGTTGAAATCGGTTGAAAAATGTAGGAAATGCGATCCAATATATAAACGAACAGACACATACACATGCACACACACACAACCTGGGTTTTATAATAAGTATGATTCTCTAAGACTAAACACAGTTTTATATTGCCTTACATCAAAGATTTGATAAAAAACAGTTTGTAGAAATTTATATGAGTAATGATTTTAAAACATTCCTGTCGTGTAAAAAAATAGGAGGAAACAAGTTTCTCGCGCATGCGTATTCGCTTAAAAGATAATGGCAGCTTAACCACATTTAGAACAGGAATATGTAACAATATTTGGTTCATACAGGTGTATGAATTCATCCCTTTATGATTGTACGAAAACACATAGGCAAATATCTGCGAACATATAACGAAAAACAAATATCCTTATGCAAGTACGAAGGAAAACAATACATAGACTGACAGACAATAATAATTGTTTGTTTTTGTGAATATCAAATGTTAGCAAAAGGAAGCAAGTAATAATACATCGAAGCAAGCAAGATACGTTAATAGAATTTTATTTTTTTGTGCTGGGGTTTGTAAAAGAAGAGCCATGAATGAAAAGACAGTATATCAGCGTAAATGAGTTTTCAGCCTTTTTACGGAAAATAAAGAAGCAATACTGTTAAAGATTAAAAAGAATGAAAATAGCAATCTTTCAGATGCAGAACAAATTTTTTGCTTTCTTTACAAAAACGTTTAAGTGTCTGTTATGGTGATTTTCAAAGCGTAGCTTAGATGTGACATAATGTCGGAAGTATGGAGAGCCCAGACAGGATCAAACTCACTACTCAGTGATAATTGATCTTGAGAAATAGGCCTTCTAACCACTACACGTCATCGAAGTGCTCTTACGTGTTTGAAAAGTTTAAGAAATAAGAGGTCCAAAATATGTTATATTTTCTTAGACTATGCCCTGTGATAAGCAGTGATCATTTAAGCATTTCATACGACATCGCACATGAATCTTCTAATTGAAGACAGCGAGCTTGTTTCTCCTCCCAAAGCCAATGTACAGATAATAAGTGAGGCTCTGTTAACAACGTAGATATTCATACTTAGGATGAGAAAAATCTTGAAGAAAAAATCATCCAATAAGACATAGGACTCAATATAAACCTTTCCAAAACAATCTGTGATCTGGAATTGGAATGAAATCAATGATGGCACGTCCCCGGAATTCTTCATAAAAATTCAGTATGTCGAATTAGTAAATGCCAAACATTTCAACTAAATATGTATCTGGATTGGGCACCTCGAGGCGATGTAATGGTTAACAAGCTTGTCTCGTTAGAGCATTTACGATTGAGTAGCGGGTTTGATCCTCACTGGGTGCCCCCTACTTTCGGCCTTGTGTCACATCTAAGATGCGCTTGGAAAATCACTGTATGTGTATAGATTTGTTACGAAAAATTAGTTTAGGCGATGAGGAAAATGAACATAGAATAGATTGGGCCTGAGATAGTTTCGCTCAACACTGCAAATTGCAAATTGCTACAGAACATCAACCTAAAATCTCAATTCATGTTCTTAAAGCATCTCGTCAAAAAAAAGACTTAATTATGAATTCCAAGCATTGTACCAAACTCATCCAGAAATATTTTAACTGTGCTTTAGCATACCTACGGACAATAACGGGTATGTCCCCATTTACATAAATATAGTAGTAAATAATGTATGTTGGTCTGCAGTTGGAGATTCATTGTGGAATTCACTTGACTCACTTCTAGCAGTCGACTACTTCTTCTACGCGCCGCTGGCGAATCTTATATGAGTTGTTCTTGTCCTAAGTATTATCGTTCATTACCAACCTTCGTATGATTATTCTATTCAGTAACCTTCCCTGGGTTACAACAAATTGTCTGCTAAGTAGATCCGCTTTCTCAGAATAATGGTTAAATTAATGATATAATCAAGATGTTGACATTCCATACAACTTCAAACAAAAATGTTAGGAACAGTGGAACCAATATCCATACTGGGAAGAGCGATAACAGTTACTTGACTGGAGAAACCTATTTTCTTGAAAAATCCCTTTAAGAGAAAATTGTATAAAGTTCAACCGAAATCAGAAAGATTTCCCTTATAAGGAAACGGTTAATATTACAATTTTCAATCTTCATTCTTTTAAGTGCCTTGTCTCTTCAGAACGTAGTCAATCATGGGCCTCCACATCTTCCTGTCCCTTGTAGCTCATAATAAGTTGTGCCTTTTTTGTTATATCTCCCAAACTCTGTTCTACCATC
>CAHIKZ030002867.1:135000-197333 GCA_903632075.3 Acanthosepion pharaonis
GCACTACAAAAAAGTGAAACCGTAGTTACAGGAAGTTCAAATATGAAATAAAGGACAAAAGCCTATGAAAGATTATTCGACACACACACACACACACACACACACATACTGATCGACTTTTGAAAATTACTAATATCTATCTATGTATATATATATATATATATATATATATATATATATATATATATATATATATATATATATATATATACATGTGTGTGTATAAATTGTGGTACTCGCTTGAAAAAACCTCGGATAGCTCAACTTGCAGTAGAACAAATCGGTACCCAAAGAAAAAAAATGAGGAATAAAAAAAGAAAGAACCAAGAACATTAAAACAAGGCGAAAACAATCGTCCAGTGTTCAAGCCCCAATTCCAAAGAAAAAAGCAAACAAACAAACCGAGTAAAAAAACAACTACGTAAAGTGCTCAATACACTAAGTAGAGCAAAACCTAATAAAATCCTAAGGAGCAAGGCAAACCTACCTTGGTTTCAGCCAAACGGATCGTCAGGGTAATGCCGAGTGAAAATGGAAATTATGGAACAGAATTTATAGCTAAAATTCTGTTCCATAATTTCCCTATTCACTCGGCATTACCGTGACGTTTGCATATATATATATGTGTGTGTGTATATGTGTGTGTGTAAAAGAACGAAAAATAAAATTTCAACATTCATTTAAAACAGGGTTCAATAGTAGAGCATAATAACAGGGTTCAAAAGTAGAGCAATAAATATTTATTATGCACTCTTACATGAGTACATGTAAATATCCACTACAAAACTACATTTTGTTTCAATGTTAAATCAACGTTTCTTCAGGAGGCAAACAGTGATTGTATTTCATCATCATCGATCGTGCCATCATTGTTTGTCACCTGAAGAAACGTTAATTTAACGTTAAAAGATAATGTACAATTTTGTAGTGGATATTTACATGTTCTAAGGTAATAGTGGGATATATATATATATATATATATATATATATATATATATATATATATATATATATATATTAGAGTATTAAAACGTTACAAATCGCTGCTCACTAACAATTATATTTCAACATTAGTAATGTGTCTCATCAGGCGATGTTAAACCACTGGCTAGTGAAAAATTAATTTAGTTTCAAAAGCAGAATACTTAAAAAAAAATAGGCTTGTGCGCTTTGCCGTGATTAACCAATCGAAAGTCACCTAAATTCATATTCACCTGAAAAAAATAAATATAGGTCATGGCACGAAGATCAGATACAGATTGTTACATTATTTCGTAAGATGTATCGAAGTCTGACGTTCAACTTTCCTAAGAAGTAAAAGCGATACAGGTGGGTAGGATATTTAACATAAAGCTAACATAAAGCTAACTAATTATCAGCTTCTAACATATTTTTTAGTTGATAAATAAAAAGCCCATTTAAGAAACTGGTAAATGACTTAACCGTTTGAAAAAAATACAGAACTACTTTGGCAAAGTAATATGCAACCGTTAAATAAACAGCAACCACATAAGATATTAATAATACCAACTAAACATCAATACAAAGCAATATTACATCAAAATGAATCTTACAAATAGAATAGCAAGTCATATAAGTTGCACCATAGTTCATCTACTGATTATTACTATAAGAAAATTATTATTAAATTCAAACTTTAAACATATCGTAAAGTAAAAGGTAGGCTATGTCTAGAATTTACAGTCAATTCATTCCTTTTCGTTTAATAAGGAGTGTTTATCAGAAAATCTGAAAATTTCTAACTTTTCATGTAAGCATAGAAAAGAGGGTTCATTTAAAGAACTACATGTTCTAGCTTTTTTTAAAATTTACCATTTTAGCTTAGGAGTTTTATTTGCTTCTTTTAAATTCCAAACATATTTAGAAAGAGATGTACCATTTTTACAATTACTATTGGTGAAGGATAAGATATGTTGTTACCACCTAGTGTTAAAAGAATTTTAATTACTACCAATATAAAATGTTTCAACATTCGGATTCTCTATTGTAGAAATAGTATTTCTATAAACAAAAGAGGTAGTTAAATATTGGTTTCGTAAAGGGCATTCGTTTGAATTCTTGCACTTACATTGGTTGATATTATCAACAGTATTTATTTTGGGATGTGCATTATTATCTAAAGTTTTAAATTTTAGACCAATTTGAACATTTGGATAATAATATTTTACAGTGGCTTTGTAAATTATATTGTTTTACAAGCAATTGTCATTTAAGGAACATTCATTCTTCGCTGTGCTTTTACACATGGGTTTGATTTGCACGGGAGGAATATTTGTCGTGTTTCTCTTGTTGCTTTTTTATTATTTGTGTCGTGTTTTCATTGCAACAATATTCTTTGACGACCTTTTGGGCATGGAATTCTGAGAGTGATTGATTGTCTTTTTTAATGTTTTCATGTAAGACCAAAAAACCGCGGGAAAATTATCAGTATGGTTGCAATAAAAGTGTGATGACGTCTGGGCTCTCCCAAAATGCAACAGGCAGTGATGGACAGTAAGCTAACTTATTGACATCCGGCTTCCCTATGCGCCTTCTCTCTCTTCTTGTCTCTCACTCGTTTACTCCAAGAGAGAGGTTACGACTACTGTATCTCCTCACTAAAATAAAGAGAGAAATAAATAAATACTAAAATTTTCTGTCGTCAATTCAGTCTGATTCTTCACTGGATTTTTATGAAATCAGAGACGACAAAAATATGCAACAAAAACAACTGAATATTGATGGGTACTTAGTAATGTGTACAGCTTCCATTGCTACTCAGTGTGATTCAATAATGTTTTGTTTCTTAATTTCAAGGTTATTTTTAAAATGAAAAATATTTATATATCAAATGAATCATATTTCAGTAATGCTCTCTTTCTATTTCCTGCAGTCTGAATTTTAAAAAAAAGATGTGATTTATTAAATAGGACATAAACCTAATTTAATCGATTTTTTTCTCCGAGTAATATATTTCGAAATCCTATGACGCCTAAAAAAATCAATCAAAAGATATATTTGAAGAGGTAAAGCTCTATTGTGTAACTTATTACCAGAGATTTTGAGAGAATGAACCATTCATTATTAATATTCGTCCGAGAATATCAAAGGGCTTTTATATAAGAAGATAGAATGGATTAATTCGCAGCTAATAAAAGTATCTCTTTCTGCAGATCATAAGTTGTATTCCTTTACTTAATAAATATTCATGAGAAACGTAGATGTCCGTTTTACTCAAGACATTATTCGGAGAGCATAGAAAGATTTGTCTATAATTAATTGAATAAATAATACCCATTTTTGTCATCTATCTGAAGAAGATCGATTTTTTACGTTTAGAATGTCTTGTTCCCTCACCTGGGCACAAAGCTACGCAAAGCAAGGTCGAGTGGAAGAATGTCTCTTGTCCATGCAGTATATTTTTTCTAGAGTTAATGAAACTTGAAGTCAGTGTCGTCTAAGGAGTTGCTACAGCGTGATTGAAGACAGCAACAAATTAGATTAGGGATTCCAAATCCAGATTTGACATCTGGATTTAATTACGAAAGTTTTTCTATCGTGGAATTTGGTAGAATGCAACGAGGTATAAAGTAAGTGTACTTGATCAGCACTTGCTGAAAGTGTTTGATGTTGAAAACCCGAAACTTTCAATGAAGCTAAGAAAACACCAATGACGATAACCTGCGCGTATTCGCACCTTGGTTCGATTGATTTTGTTTAGAAGCATATCAATGGGTTATTTAATGCCAAAATCTAAATATTTTGGACATAATGTTGTGGCTTCAAGTAAATATATTTTGAACGCAATTGTATGCTTTCAACTACAGATAAAATGTATTGTTGGTCATTTTGCTATAAAAAATATTATTGGTAATTCTACTATAAAATTTATCGCTGGTCTTTTTACTATAAATATATATTATTGGTGATTTTACTAAAAATATATATTGTTAGTAATTAGGAAATATATTACTGGTATTTTTACTTTAAAAATATATTTTTATATGTTCATAGTGTTTTGTTTTTGTTTGGGGGTTCGCTATTTGCCCATAGTTGGGACCCTAACAGGTGCTACCACCCCAGATCACGATGGACCTCGGAATAAAACAATTAAAATGTGGTTGCACACTCATCAAAAACTTCCATCGTCCGTTCAGGGGTCTTGCTCTCCAGATGTAGTTTATCGTCATACTCGATACTTGGAGCATTCGATAAACATATGTTCCAAATAAGACATAAAATATAATGTTTTAAGCATTATTTCTCCATTTACGGTGTTGTGTCACACTAAGCTAGTTTCAAAATGGCTGTCTGTTCTTTAATGGCCTTCTGAGATTTTCTTGCCTTCTTTTTTTTTAAGTTAACCGTCTGCGAAATTTGAAAAAAACAAAAGAGGTTTAAATTCAGAATGTTCCTTCTGTTCGACTGGCTGCCAACCAAGCTTCGAGAGTCCCTGGACATTTTTGACTTAATTATACTTCGTAATAAGACTTCATTAAATATTTATTATTGAAACTTAAACGCTACAGTGTCGAACTGGATCTGAAGGTGTCTTTGGGAGTATGTCACTTGTAGAATAAGCTCAACAGTATTTATACGTGCTAAACTTTATTTCTAATTAGTCGCAAGGTCAAAACAAATTAACCGGATGTCTCTTTGAATATAGTCAAGTGGTCAGTTTGGTGGGGTTGCGGTCGAAATGAAACGAATTGGGGCGTGTATCGTGAGAATTTAAGCACACTTGACTATTTCTATAAGCGTACCATGCGTGGCCACATCATTGGAAAGAAAAAAGAAAGAAAAGAAAAAATAATTAAAACAAAGAAAGATGTCTTATTAAGAATATTTTCCATCTAAAACGGACATTGTTGTGGCCTTGTTAGGGCCAGAAATAAAGACACAAGAGAGGAATTGAGTTAAATATATTAACAGAAACAGTAATACATATATATATAGAAACGAGAGTGTTACAGCAAGAATGTTCGGTTCGACTGTCAGACCTGATTGCAGAAAACTTACCGATATTTATTCTGCTATGTACAGAAATGTGGCACAAGGCCAAAATGGGGAATGGGGAAAAGGACGGTCTTCTTCTGTCTTAACATTAAACTTAGCTAACACTGATCCAATCATATAATAATATTCCTTACACCAAAACAACACATTCTTACTTACCTTTCTTACTACATCCACTATAATACCTCATTGTCTCTATGAAAATCCTAACTAGTCCCCATATGTACAATTCATTGTCGGGGGTGGGGGGAATAAAAGAACAATTTAAAAATCTAGCCCCAATGCGTATTTACAATATGAGAAAACTATTTAAAATAAACTAAACAAAATAATGTTGGTAATAGCCCTCATCCAATACTCTGCTGGATATTTCCCTCTTTAAAAGGCAGTACCTGCTCCTATTTATAGCTGGGAGAGTCCAGGCGTGCGTGGGTAAATTACTATAACAGACATCCAACTTCTATAAGCAGAAAGTCGTCAGAAATTCATGGACACAATAGTCATAATCATAAATTAAGTACATTCGCGTCATTCTTCGGTTAAAGAAATGGATAAGAAAGCTTTCGAATAAACAGTTTTATTTAGGTGCATTTCAAACGTTTATTTCTGAGGGAATTACACTATTAACCGGAACTTTTATTTTTACAATAAAAGCTCATAAGATTACAAAGCTCAAGAGCCACTCGAGGTAGAAGATAATGACATAAGAGACAACCGAAGGTGAAAGAATAGGAAAACATTTAGAGAGAACCGCAAATCCAATCCTAAACAGGAAACAAGGGATAAAATTTTATTTTTATTTAAAGACCAGGAAGGAGTGTGAACCGGACGATAGGCGAACCAATCTACTTCTATTGATGAAGAGAATTAAATAAATAGTAAATGAAGTTCAGAGTTTTAAGCGGAAACGTTAGAAGTACAGAGTTGAAATAGAATTTAAGAGGAACTGATTGGCGGAAATTTTAGAAGTATTTCAGTAGCAAATATAAAGTACTCACTGTGGTACAAAATTATGGCATGAATAATGGGGAGGGTGAAAGAAGGCACAAATAACGACTTACAACACTAATGAAGACGAATATCTTCAACTAAGTACTCAAGTAACCCGAAGAAATAAAAATATACAGTAGTATACTTACATGGAATAATTTCACTGGCCATCAGGCAGAACGGTCGAAGCACTGTAAAAAAAAGTCGTCAAAACGAAAAAAAAACCGCCGAAACACGCATGTCCAAAGCATTTATAGCAAGAAACGAGAGGGGAGATGAGAGTTTCTACGTGATCAGCACAAGCGGGGTTACCTGACAGACAGTGTTTGAGGTTGAAATCAGAAAAATATGAATGAAGCCAGGAAAACATCACTGACGACCTATCTCGAAACATTCAAAGAATTTATGTTTCGAAAGTCTGGACACATAGAAAATCTCTTTACCTATATTTAATCGCTACAGATTAAACATGGTTTTGTCGAAAGAAGAAAGAACTGATTTTTTTGTTGGGTATACTAAAGGAGAAAGTGTAATCACGGAACATCACAGAAGCAACACACTTGATTGAACGCATAAAGAGTGAATGTGCAAAAATTGATGGCAAAATTTCATGTGAATCGTGCAAAGCGTATTAATTTTTGCATTACAAATGATAGAAATCATATTGAAGATATTATTTAATATTCCCTTTCATAAAATTGTAGAAAATTTAATTTCATGAAAATATGCATTTTTACCTAAGGTGTCCAGACTTTAGGTACAACCTATATGATTTTTATGCATTATTTCTCCATTATGGCGCTGTTTCACGCTAAGCGAGTTTCAAAATGGCTAACTGTTCTTTAATGATATTCTGATAATTTCCATATTTTTCTTTCACATTTTTTGTAAAAGGATCCGTCGGAGTGCAGTCAAATCGAAATAAGTTCATTCCTTTTACTCATCAGTCTACGCACTTTTTACGTTCTTGAATTCTATATATGTAATTTCGCCTTCATTTTAAATAAGAGTAATGGTAATAATAGTAAAATTTTTTAAAAAACATATATTCGACCGATCAGCATGTGTGACAGCTGAATGAAATTTATAAAATCTTTCTCTTAAAACATCAAAAATTTATATAATCTTTATTTTTTTTAAAAATAGTTTTTTCAAGTCCAATAGCTGTTATCGTTCTTTTCACTATTAATAGGGCTTTCTTTCCTAATCTTTTGTTGTGTGGAACGTCAGCATCATGACATTATTTTTTCTTAAAGTTCCATCTGCCATCCATTTTAGTTGTTGCTGTTGTTGAATGTCCTCAAGTGATATGGTTTCTGTTATTTGGTTCAAGGTTCGAAGAAGGATGGTCCTCATTAAAACCTACAGGTTTCATTCATTCAATCCATTTTAACCATTAATCTGAGAAAGCGGCTCTATTACAGTTGATTTTTTTTTGTAATTATGTAGCGCCAGTCCACAAGGTTCGAAGAAAGGTGATCTTCGTCAAGATCTACATTGTTCTCTTGCTCAAGGCCATTTCTAACCACTGATCTTAAATGCGGTTGAATACAGTTGACAGTTTAGATATTTTTAAACGAGTTTGGTGCTACGCATGACATCCATATGAAAGTCGAGATTTGAAAAGGCTATTTAAAAACGTGACTCGAGTTTTCAGGTTGATGTTTTGATTTTATAGCAATTTGCACTGTCGGCTGAAACTACTTCTGACGCAGCCTATTCTATGTTCAATTTTCTTTTTCTCCTATACTGAATTTATTTATAACTGATCCAGACACCGAGATATTTGAAATATCTGGTATTTCATATATTGAATTTTTACAGTGATTCGCCATCACTCCTTTTCATTCCGATTCTGTTTTGGACAGATTTATCTTGAGTACCATTTTTTTAAATCACTTTAGTGCATGCATGGTAATAAAGCCACCAGGACGCAACTGGTTCCAGAATACGAAAAAAATATTAAGGAGAGAGAAGAATAAAAGAGGAAGAATTAAGAAGACAGAAGATAACGATTGGCATTGAATTAAAAATTTTAATGATCCAAGTTGGCTAGTAAGCAAGAAGCTGGAAGAGGGTTACAGAAGTGATAAATCCGACAGAAGAAACTGTTAGCATAGAACTTACGGTTACATTTAATCATTTCAATTGTCAAATGATGAGACCTCGCCGCCAATCTAGTACTGCGCTTAAATTAGTAAAGTCTATGTACCACAGCACCAAGTTCATCAGAGCAATTACTATGAAAGTATTTATAGAAAATGAACAGGAAACCTACGTTACAGCGGTAGAAAAGGGACTGAAACTGAGATGCCATGAAAGAACCAATAACATTGCAGATTCTTCTTTAGATTTTACCAAGAATCTCTAAATTATTAAATCTGGTGCGGTGACCAGATGTAACAGCAATTCAAAACAAGGACGAATAGAACACTTATAAATATGGGAGATAGATTTTACAAAAAAAAATAACTAGTACGAAATAGTGAACCATCATTCTCTGTTGCATATTTAGCAATTGATTCAATCTACTCTTTTCACTTCACTGAAAGCGTTAGACTGAGAAGGCGCAATGAGTAACTCTCCTGGAGGTTAGCATGCTGACGGAATGTAAAAATGGTTCTCGCAGATGATTAAAAGAAATTAGTCTCGTTTTTGAGGTGTGCATATTAACAAGCTACACCTTGCCCTATTTAACAACAGATTGTAGCTCATATTTTTTTAGACTTACTGTTAAGAAAAGGCGTAAATATTTCTGTCATGAGCACAAATGTCGAGTTGATGACATCAAGAAGGTCATTAATGTAAATTAGAAACAACGTAGGTCCAATGATGGAGTCCTGGGAAACACCTCCATTTATGCAAAAAGATCTATAAGAGTGGCCGTTCAAGACCGCTTTCATTTCGCGATTTGATAAGAAAGACTGGGTCAGTTCAATAACATCATCCAGAAATACCATAACATTTCAACTTGTGAAGAAGACCAGTATGCCAAAACCTGTCAAACGCCTTCGAGATAACCAGAGCAACAACCCGAGCTACACCATTCTTATCTAAAGCTTGATAGACCCTTTCAGCAATAGCCGTTAACATATCAACAGTTAATCTAGAAATGCGAAAGCCATATTGCTTATTTGAATGAGAGCAAACGACTTGAAATGATTAAAAATTCAATTTTAATTAACTCTGAATTGGTTAAGCATCTCATATCGCAGGGTCAATATATAATATTTTAGAAATATATAGAGGATAATGATTTTCTGTCCAAGATCATTCTCATCCCATCTGTGAATACTTATGTTATCGACATAGCCCACGTCACCAGGAGTGCATTGCACCGAGCGAACAGGATCGCTGGGATGTTATATGGAATGGTTAAATGGTGTCCACCTATTCACATCTATGATTGTAAATGGACTGGGTATAGTCCAGGAAAAGATGAAATAGCAGGGGTCTCTCATTTCTTCCTGGTCATGCTCCTGATGAGGTTTGAAATGTTTTCGAATTGAGGCCCTCGCCAGATATGTGAAATGTAGACCTGTAGGTTTTGGTCATATGCTACTGTGATGTTAAAACAGCAGGAATTTAATTTTTTGTTAGTTTGGTACAAAATTTCCTATTTTATTTTTTTGACAAATATATATATATATATATATATATATATATATATATATATATATATATATATTTTTTTTTTAAGCGTTTCACCCAATCAAGGCGGGAAGCCACTAGGACGCACGGGCTTATAGAAAATTTGGAGCAAGATCAGATAGGAGTGATAGAAGAAAGGATGAGGAGAAGGATAGTGGATAGATCAAGGCAGCTGGAGATGTCGATTGACATTACATTTGAATAGCTGGAGATTATAGCTCTCAGGGAAACTGGAATAGGGAAGGGAGTTCCACAGGCGAGAGGTGCAAGACATGAAGCTATTGGAGTAGAAGAGACGGCTACATTTAGGAGTTTCGACAGTGAAAGGGGTGAGAGCGGGATGCCAGCCTCGTAGGGCGCTTGAACTCATGAAGTCTGGGAACCAGCGAATGCAGCTCCTCGGAGCAATTGCCATGAAAGTATTTGTAAAACAGACAGAGAGAGGCGACGGCACGTCTGTGAGAAAGTGACTGTAGACGAGATGCCAGATCAGGGCCAATTATATTGCATATCCGCCTCTGGAGCCTATCAAGAACCCTGAGGCAAACAGAAGGGCTCCAGACCATATATGGCAGCAATTTTCCATGCAAGGACGAATTGTTGATTTGTAGAATGGAGGATCGATTCCGGGGAGAAAAATTCCTGGCGCGACACAGGGAGCCAACTTTTCTTGCGGTGGACAAAGAAATTGACTCAATGTATTTGTTCCATCTCAGGTCATTAAGTCAACGTTTTAAATTATATATATATATATATATATATATATATATATATTTTTGATCAATTGTGTGTGTGTGTGTGTGTGTGTCTGTGAAAAGTGTGTGTAGATAAATAAAATATATATATATATATAATTATTTATATATTATATGGGCGGTTTTTAAAAAGAAAGCGCTCAGTATCAGAGATAGTTCTAACATACCCTAAACCACACTTTATATATTGCAAAATGCGAAAAATATTATTCAGCGAAAAAATAGAAAATGCTCTGAAGCATGGCATGAAATACATTTTGAGACATGGGAGAAATTAAACTTCTTTTCCAATCTTTGGATTTCAACATAGAAATGCGTATGTATAGATAAACACCACCCATATACATACATATGTCAAATCTCATACTTTCCACATATGTTTATATCTGTATGAGCCCCGGCGGACGAGCAAGTTTGTATGTGTGTCTGCGTATTTTCATCTCATCATTGTACGGACATGCATCTATGTTTCCGTTAGCATGATAAAGACGATTTCAATTTTCTCCCATAATTCATAAAAATACGCTATCTACATAAACCCAAATTTTTTTTAAAATTAATCAGTTTGTCTGACGATAGCAAAAATGAAACCCAGGAAAAAAAATCACATCAAACCAAATTATATATATATATATATATATATATATATATATATATATATATATATATATATATATATATTTATAAATTCATGAATTATTCACATAAAAACAAGAGCAAAGGTTAATGATTTAATTGGCGAGAAATCCATCATCGCAAACAATTCAAATAATATACAAAAAACCTCCGAATCCGTTATGAATGAATTGATCCTTGTTTATATAAATTTCTGCCGTATTAGTTCTTATTTTTTACTACAAGCTTTCGTCTGTTCCTACAGACATCTTCAGGTATAGAATAGATGTTGTTCTTGTTTTTTTTTCTCTTAGTAATAAGAGGACAACGAAAATATATGTATTGTTGTATCCGAAAATGCTATTGAAAATGAGTTATTGTTTTTGGAGCGCGCAGAAGCAACGCTGAGTTTGATTTTTTGAATTTTTAAAGGTTGTGCGTTCATATAAATATGGTGATGAACGAATTTTTTTTTTTTTACTGGTAAATTTTCTGTCAAAGTGGCATGAACTATATTGTTCAATAATTACAGTAATGTCGCAATTTATTTATCCAAAAAGTCGCACTTGGATAAGTTATTTAAATTATGAGAAACTGAATAAATCAATTTAAAAATTACGATTTTATATTATATATATAAAATAATATAAAGGTTAATTTTAATATTATTTGACTTGTTTGCGATGATGGATTTTCGCCAATTAAATCATTAAACCTTTGCTTTTGTTTCCCAAATGAATAATTTGAATTTTGTAAATTGATTTTATTAGCCCCGTATTATATATATATATATATATATATATATTATGATATCATATATAATATATATGATATCATTACACGCCTTACCAGAACGAAAAACAAATTTAGTCCTGAGTATTTGATATTTATAAAACGATGAGAGCATAGTTAAGATAATGTTCATTAGTACTTAATACGAATACATAATATATCCAAGTGAGATACCTCTGTCTGTGTGAGGGTCTTTAGTGGGGGGATTCTTTTACTTCATTAGTGTATTAATGCAGAATAAACCTCCCTTTTTCGAGATGCATTTCTGATTCCAGATTTCTTTAAAAAAAAATGAACAACTTGATATTGAATTCGGAGAGAATTTTTTTTCAAAATGTTCAAACTCAATGTCAAGTGTTGTTTTAAACAGCCCTCTTTGTTTTTTTAAATAGATATCTTAATTTTCTCATCAGTAGGTTTCTTATTGTTTATGTTTGTAATGATTGAATCTTTATTGGTATGAACATCTTGATCAAAATGGCGGAAGAACGGTAGAAAAAGTTCATATTTTGTTAATTTTTTTCTTCAAGTATTTTTAAATGCATCAGTTATTATCAAAAGCTTGACAGAAGTAGGTTATGATCAAAAGTAAAAAAAAACTTGTTTGGATGAATTTATGCTGCCTAAATATTCCACAAGAATACACACACACACACACACACACAAATATATATATATATATATATATAAATATTTCAAAAAAGATTTAATTTAAAATGAAACAGACCACTTTTAAATTTCCATTTGAAAAAAATATTTTGAATAAGAATTTTATTTATTCTGGATGAAAAGATTTAATGTATGTAAAAGGTGAAAACGAAGAATATATTTAAAATTTACACTTTTGACGGAAGTAATTAATATTTATTATATATTTTGAGAATAGAATGTGGTTGAAGAATATTTGTGAGAGACATGATCGAGTTTAGAATTTCGATTTTATCTTTTATTTTTATATTTATTTAATAGGACAATACTTAATATTGAGGAACGAGGGGTAAGGACCAGACATTGACATATTTAATCGGTCTTTTTAACGAAAATGATATAAGAAAAGGAAAAAAGGAAAAAAGGAAAAAAAATTTCCTGAACATAAAAAATAATAGATAAGAGATAAAATCATTTTATATATTTCAACGTTAAAACCGTCCAAAATATTTTAAATATATATATATATATATATATATATCCTATAGCTTTTATCCTATAAATATAGCCCATTTTAGTTTTTATTTATTTTTTTATATATATATATATATATATATAGCCAAATTAGTTGATGTGTGTGTGCAATTTTTTGAACATAACACGTTGATTAACTAGTAAAAAATCTTTAAGCCTAAATTTCACACAATATATCTAAGGAAATTGACAAACAAACATACATACATATATGTGTATGAGTGTCCCATTGTGAATAAATTGGAGAGTTAGAGAGAGAGAAAGAGAGAGAGAGAGAGAAGGTTTACGTCCACATCAACTGAAACACAGATTCCTAAATACGATTACTGTCGTTAGACAACGTTGAGAATATGGTTTGTATCAATATGGGTGACATCTGGGGAATACCAGGTAATTGTAAGCTCAGATATGCGTGTTAAGTATTTGATAATAAGGAAATTGTTAATAATACAACATTAGCGCATTTCAATTGATATGTTATAATTATATTATTTTCAAAGATAAAATTGGGAAAGGTTTTAATCCACCTCTTCTCCCCCAGCTATGGGTCAATTAGTCAGACCTGCATCACTAAAACATTAATATATCCCTCTTATCTCCCTTCAAAATTCTTGCAAACTGAAAAGGTTTTCTGGCTTTAAATAATTGATTTAATAATTGGAATGATGTTTGATAAGCCGTAGAAAACAAACCATTAAATCAAGCATATATATATATATGTATTTTAAGATATTTTTTTATGCTTATACGTTCTTTTTATAGACACAAATATTTAAGCAAATGCTCTGTTTATAGTAAACAGTATTAAACAACATTTACCAGTCTGAATGACCGAGAAATTTTCATAGAAAATATGCGTCCTTCGACAGGAATCGAACTTGTACGGAAGCGTCATATAGCCTCACGTGCTTTTACCGATTAAGCCGCAAAGGAATGCAATGACAACAGCAAAAATTGCAATATGAGCGCTGGTGAAAATGGTTGCTGAAGATATTAGGTTTATAATACCCAGAAATCATTTCACAGGTGTCCTAAAGGACACATGTCGCAGTGGATAAAGGCATTGGTTCAATACTCGGTTAAAGCAATGGAAAACTTTGAGAGGAGAATTAACAGATAACTGACATCCATTAAACATGGCACGTGAAACTAGAACAGTCTACCCCAGTGAGCGAAACGCTGTAATAAATATGGCACAAAGATGGACAATAGTTCGAATAGTGTAAATAGTATATATATATATATATATATATATAATTTTCAGGAAAATCTATGTCAAAGTTGAACTCTTTTTCGTGTGATCTTTTTTCTCCTTTAGGGAATCATCGGAATAAAGTTATTTATGATGTGATTACACATCAAAAAAGTGGGCACTGGAATTTTAAATTCAATATGAAACAAAAGGCCCGTAAAATGATTCAAAATAGAAGAGGCGGACCATTCTTTCAAATCCAGCGAATCAAAATATATTATACTACCCACCAACTCTCTCATAACTACAATTGAAAAGAATTTATCTAAACTTTTTTACAACTTCTTCTAAAACATTAACAAACTTGGTAAAAAAATAAAATAATAATCTAAAATTTGAAGAAGGAATTTAATGTATCACCTGTAATAATTTCCACAAGGAATACGTAGAAGAAACCTGAAGGGATTTAAACAAAAGATTATATGTACACAAAAGAGATTTTTTACAAAATAGTTCACTCGGTGCATTAGTCGCTCACCATAATGAGTCTGATCATACGGTTGACTTAAAAATATACTACTTTAATAAAAAATAGAAAGCAATTTACTTAGCCGAAAATGTATAGAAACGGTTTTAATCGCTAAATCCTCCACAGTAAAATTACGTCTGGGTTCATAGATTTCATCTTTCCTGGCAGATCATCTGTTATCATAATATGGCATATTTGATAGGAAAAGTAGTAAAAACATAACGTAAAACAAAAAGAAACTAAATGAAATTCTTTATAAGTTCTCTATATAGGTCACTGAAGGATTAAGAGAAATGATGGGGAGGATGAGCTCGTCCCTTATTATTCTTTTAGGGGTAGTGCTTTAGGTTATTTGTAGTCATGACCTTTATTTTGCCTTTTATTTATTTAAATGTCATCAGTTTTATTTATTTAGATGTCATCAGTTTTCACTTCGGTCTCAATGCTGATGACAGCTATTTACTCCTGTCTAAATAGTAAATCTGATCCGTTCGATAATGTCAAATTGGCAGCTGACCTCAAAAATCAACTGCAATCTGTTGGTAAATGAGGCAAGAAGTGGCTTGTTAATTTTACCGCCTCCAAATCGAAACTGCTCTCTATTAATTGACTACGAGAATCCGTTTTGCTTTCAATCAGCTTGGCTGATGCTAACCTCCAGAGGAGTCACTCATTGAGCCTTTGTAGACTAACGTTTTCCATTGACATGAAGTGGAAAGATTATATTAAATCAATTGCTAGCTCCACTACTAGGAAAGTTGGTTTACTGTGTAGCGCTAGTTAATTTTACTCGCTAGAATATATCTTGTGTACTTACAAGTATACCATTAGTCTGTACATTTAATATTACTACCACATCTGGCCTTGTGCTCTTGATATATATTTAGAGATTCTTTATAGTACCCCAAGAAGAATGTGGAACGTTATCGGTTCCGACCTGTCATCTCATCTTCAGTAAGTTTGCCACCATTGTAATGTAGCTTCGGTGTGCCTTTTCTATAAATTTCAATAAATATAAAATATCAAGATAATTAACACTTTTAATTTAAATTTAATTAACTCTTTAATTTAAGTGTAGTACTAAATTGGAGGCTAAGTTTCATCATTTTACAGTTGATAATGTTTTATGTATGTTCAATACTAATAGTTTTTTTTCTCTCGCACTTTTCACTTAAGGGACTGCTTCTTGAATTCCTGTCAACTACAATCTTCGAAAATTTAAATGCAACGTTAATGAACATCTTTTGTCTCATTAATACCGTTCTTTCATTGTTCTCTCTGTTTCACTTCCAGTAATCTTAATAGCTTTCATCGGCTTGCCTGGGGTGAAATAATTAAAAACAATTATTATTATTATTTCTGTATGTTATGTTTCCTGTTTTGCATCCTGTAGAGCTAGGTTCAAATTATGGTCCTTAGGCCCTATACAAGAATTGTCATTTAATTGATAGCACTGTTCTTCGTATGTTCCTAATAAGGCGTTCTTTTGGGCAACTTGTATGTTGATGTTATCTGGGACACTCTTAGTAAAATTATCCATTCCTTTTCTCATATATTGAATTAATTGCTAGGTGTGCTACCAAAAAAGTTGGTTTACTGTGTAGCCCTAGATAATTTTTCTCGCCAAAATATATCTTGCGTGTTTACAAATATACCATTAATCTGTACATTTAAATTGGCAGCTGCTCTCAAAAATGACCTACAATCTGTCATTAATTGGGGGAAAATGGCTTGTTAATCTTTACAAATTAAAAACCAAAACTGGTCTCTTTTAATCGGATGCGAGAACCTTTATTTTGCTTTACATAAGAATTGAAGATACTGACCACCTGGAGAGTGACTTCTCGGGCTAACATTTTCTGATGACATGAAGTGGAAATATTATATTGAATCTATTGCTAGTTCTACTGTTAGGAAATTTGGTTCACTGCATCGTGTTAGACAATCTTTCCTCCGCAGAATCTAATTTTATAAGTCTTTATAAATCTCCCATTCATCCATGCATTGATATGTCTACCATATCTGTTCTAGTGCTCCTACTATATCTATTTTCTTGAGAAAATCCAAGGGAGGCCTGTAATTTTATTGATCTTGACCTGTCATCTGGACTTCAGTCATTTCCCACTGACTTTTCCGTAAATATTTTCATGACAATTGTTCTAATGAACTTTACTCCTTCGTACCTTGTCAGCATGAAATTAGGTGTACTACTGGATTGGCAGTTAGGTCTCATAGTTTTACTTTTTAAATCGCTATTTGTAACCTTAAGTTCAATTCTAATAGTTTCTTTCACGCAGATCTATGAAACTCTCTTCCAGTTTCTTTCTCCCCTGCTAGTTACAATCTTCAAAATTTAAATGCATCTTCAATCACCACCTTCTGTCTTCCTGAATTCCGTTCATTTATTGTCAATTCTCTTCACTAAAGTCTTCTCATTCTCTTTCATTATGAGTAATAATTTAAATATATATATTTTTTATTTTTTTAAAGCATTTCACCCCAAGCAAGGCGGGAGTGCCACTATCACGCAAGGGGTTACAGAGATTGGGAGCAAGAGTAAATAGGCATGATAGAGGAAAAGATGAAGAGAAAGACGGGGAATAGTTCAAAGCATACGGAGATGTCGATTGACATTGCACTTGAATATTGGGAGATTATAGCTATCAGGGAAGTAAGTAAGAGGAAGGGAGTTCCACAGGAGAGAAGTGCGAGACATGAAGCTATTGGAGTAGAAGAGACGGCTACATTTAACTGCTTCGACAGTAGGACTGAGATGCCAACCTAGTAGCACGTTTAAATTCATGCAGTTTGGGAATATATATATATTTTAATATATATGTGATATTGTACCTATTAAATATTTTCTATGGCCTATATATATATATATATTTCTTTACAAATAAAATTTATGTTGCTCTTTCTTCTGCCCAATAAAACAATCCTCCAAAAATGATTATCAATATTTTTATGAGGATAGATAATATGAGCTGAAACTCAAATAATATATTACTCAAATATAAATATATTGAATATTTTGTTAACATCATTTGGTTAATGCTAATTTTATTGTGCAATTATTGATTTGCATGGAGTGATATTTTATATACACATCCAAATCTTAAAGCATTTAAAGAAAAAATATCGCCTATTTGAGTAGAACTCAAACAAAAAAAAAATGAAAATATGAGAAGGAAAAATAAAAATTAAAACTTATTTAGAATTTAACACTGGGAAATTAGGCTAAACACGAGCTGGGTAAAAACCATGTTTAAACGAATCTTTAATTCGTAAACATGTAACAAAATTTAGTTATTTTTATTCCAGTATTAGCGCAGTCAATATCTCCCACTAGTATCTTGTTGAGCTGCAAAAGGAAAGTCTCTCTCAGAATGCTATTGCTGGTGAGATTGGACGATGTAAAACTGCTGTTGTAAATTTCTTAAGAGATCCTGAAGGATTTGGAAGGAGAATTTCAAGAAAATTTCGTAGACGTCGAGCATGAGGATTCGACTTGTAATCCGACAAAAGACCTGCCGAAAATCGAATCAGATTAAGGACCTTACACACGCAGGATGCAGCTCAAGATCAATAAGATGCCGTTACGAGTTAAATAATTTAAAAACCTGAAAC
Source organism: Acanthosepion pharaonis (assembly GCA_903632075.3). Lineage (NCBI taxonomy): Eukaryota > Metazoa > Mollusca > Cephalopoda > Sepiida > Sepiidae > Acanthosepion > Acanthosepion pharaonis. The sequence goes on from CAHIKZ030002867.1 coordinate 153,353, forward strand.
GTCTTCAAAATCTACGCCTCTTTCCAAATCACGAAACCGCAAGGTTTAACTTTGCTGAGAAACGCCAAACATTGCACATAGAAAAGTGTAAGAAGGTTTTGTTCTTTGGGTGGTCCAGATGGCTTCCAACATTACTGTTGTAAGGATATCCCACCGGAGACATTTTCTACATGACACAGTGGAGGAGGTTCCATTATGATCTGGGGTGCTATCTCCTTCCAAAGAACAATTGAGCTTCAAGTTATACCGTGGTGTCAAACCGCGGCTGGTGACGTTGGCACGTTGGAGAGAGAATCCTTATTGACAGAAGGTCCTGGCTTGTGTGGAAATGACTGGATGTTTCAGCAGGACAACACTGCAATCCATAATTTTTGCAGGACAAATAAGTTTTCCATGTCTAATACCGTGATTCTTTTGGACCATCTAGCGTGTTCGCTCGACTTGAACCCCACTGAAAATATTTGGGGGTGGATGGCAACGGAATTTTATAGAAATGGACGTCAATTCCAAACAGTGCATGATCTTCGTAAAGCCATCTTCACCACTTGGAATAACATTCCAGACAGCCTTCTGCAGACGCTTATATCAACCAAGCCAAGTGAATTTTTGAAGTTATTCACAATGATGGCTGTGTAACTCACTACTGTGACGTCTTGCTGGGAATTTCCTACTCTGTTTAGTACTTTTAGGTATGGTCTTAAACTCTTGACAAGCTATTTTTAGCTTAATTACTCGGTATTCAAATTGTTGTATAGAAAGACGTCCGACCTTCTCTACACCAATTGTTGAATATAGACTCATCCATTCGCTATAAGTAGAACGTCTGCTTATAGGAGCAAGGGTGGCATGAACTAGTGTTGAGTTGTATGCATTGCCGCACTGAACTTCCATATTCGCTATTATTATATTATTAATCCATGTCCAGCATATAATTAAATCTTTTCTTCACTAATCTTTTGTCTCAGTATATTCCTTACAATATTATTAACCAGAAACTATCAGCTTATACATGCATTATAATACAAATTTTCCCTATTAAATGCTAAACTATTTGTTTAATTTTTATATTAACTTTTCTTATTTTCATGTTTTCGAATCTCTACTCAAACATATAAATATAAATATATAAAATGTATAGCGGCTCGGATTGGGGAATCCAAGAGCCGAGTTCGAATTCCAGTCGAGTCTATTACAGTCACGTGCTAAATATCCTTGGGAAAGGTATGAATCCTCTTCTTCTCTCCCTAGCTATGGGTAAATAGCAGGATAGACCGGGTTCTATAGCCTTGGATTGCAACTTGTCTACTGCAGAAAGAAATGGCAACCTACTGCGGGAAAAATATGCCTCGTCAGTTATGTATCAAAAGATACATGATCGCCAAAGCGTGTATCATGCATAGCATATAACTAACTGACTCAAATAGGTGGCTGAGTCTAACAACGTAAAATATATATTTTGTCTTTATTTTCATTGGCCTTAAGATTTTGATCAGCATTGCATGTATGTATGTATGTATGTATGTATGTTTGTGCGCGCCCCTGTGTGTGTGTGTGTGTGTGTTTATTGATAGATACATCTGTAGTTGACGCCTTTCATTTCAACACCATTTCAATTATTAAGCTTCGTTTATGTATTTAATCAATGTCAGCCTTGGGCGACGACGAAGTTGCGCTCTGAATGATTTTTCGTCTGCTGTGGCCGTCGATATGAGGGATTCTACTGTATTATAATACCTGCTTCAAACAAAAATAAGGGAAAATACAAAGAAAATCGCTAATACAGTGTTTGGTCCGCAAATTTTTTTTTCCGTTTAACAATTCTCTTAAACCGTTCTTGAAAAGAAACTAGTAAAACCTCTGTCGCGTATGAGTAAATGAATTTCTTGACTAATCATGATTGATCACTCTGTAGAGGACCGTGTGTGTTTGCGTATTGTTGTATTAGAAACACGTGTGTAAATCCTGGTAGAATATTAAAAAGTCCAACGACATGAAAATGGCCGGACTTAATTCAAGTCCGGCCAACTGAAGATAAAGAAGACAAACAAGACCGATATATATATATATATAATCGTCGTCGGCTTCCGTCCGTCTTGAGAGACGATGGAGTAGCGTGGTGCGCTACGAGCCTGGGCGGGATATATGGATAACTAGGGCTGCCCAGACGTCTAGTTCCCCTTCCCGGCCTTGCTAGCAGAGTCCAAAGGAGAGGATAAACCAATACAGTTTGGTACCAGCGCGGCTACAGGAGTTGTTGGAAGGTAACACAAAGTGCCGCCCATCCGAATTAGGGGCTCCAATCCGGGTTTGAATTCAGAGTTGTCCTTCTCCAAGACCAGTTGCTATCCAAGACTATAGAATCTAGTCTGTCCTGCTATTTACCCATAGCTGGAGGGAGAAGAAGAGGATTCACACCTTTCCCAAGGGTATTAGCACGTAAGTGAATGTAATGGATTCGATTGGAATTCGAATTCGACTCTCTGATTCTTCATTCCAAGCCGCTATCCATTACTCCAATGTGATTCTATTATATATATATATATATATATATATATATATATATATATATATATATATATATATATATATAAACAAATATATGTATTAAAAAAAAACAATTTTACAATGGACGATATAACATTTTTATGTGTGTAAACATTGGTGTCTGTTCTTTGGTGAGTGTTCGTACGTACGTGATTGTGTGTATGATGTTCATGGCGGCATCCACAAAAGGACGAATAGATCTTCTAAAAATATTACATTGTAGTATTTGAAATGAAGAAAAAAAAAAGAGAACGAGGCGAGAAGTCGCCCAGTATTTATAGTATAGGGAGAATGACCTCTAGTGACAATTTGGGAATTAAGGAGTAGCTGACTCCGACAACTCGAAGAAGGTGAAGCGATCTTCAAAACACGGAAATTTATTTTGTTTATGTTATGGAACATGCGTAAAGAAATATCATCGAAGTGATTGCCGCTTCTGCTCAAATACAAGTGCCGTGTTGTGTTCTTACGGAGCCGAGACCTCATTAACATCAAACTGTTCGTACATATGAAGGCTTTTATTTTAGAAACTCTGGGAGAAACGATTGAGAGAGTTCAGAGAAAGATATAACTACAAATTTCACTCATGAAAGAGCAGAAAAAGGCAACCTCTTAGACCAACACATACGCACATAAACAAGTATATGTAGATATATAGATAAAAACAGTAAAATTAAACAACAACGTGCGGTTGTCAGCAAAATGGAGAGCCGAAGAAGCGAATTACAAACTTGCGATATCAATATAAAAAAATCCAGTAATGTAAATATTTTTTTTTTTTTTTTACTAATGTTTACCCAATACAAGTCCCAAGGGCCAATCAAGGTAGAGGGTTACTGTGTAGAGTTGAAAGGGCAAAAAAGACAAACAAAGACAGTCAGGTAATTCTACACTTGAAGAGGTCAAGGTTTAATCAGCTGAGTTCAGGCAGCGACGTTAGAAGTATAGAGCTGAAATATACTTTATATGGTACTGAAAAATCATACTGATTATAAAACCCAGTTTGTGTGTGTGTGTGCGTGTGTGTGTGTCTGTACGTTTATATATTGGATCGGATTTCCTACATTTTTCAACCGATTTCAACAAAACTTCACAGGACTACATAAAAGTACCTTAGGGTGGTTCTGACAGCGCCAAAAATTGGAAAAACTCAATTGTTTTTGCACGAAATCAATTTGAAAACACGATTAAGAGGCATCGCGGGAATGAAAGGGGACAACTCATATCGAGTTATACTTATTATAAAACCCAGGTTGTTTGTGTTTCTGTTCGTTTATATATGGGATCGGATTTCCTACATTTTTCAACCGATTTCAACACAACTTCACTTTTTTTTGCCAGGTAATGTTTCTTATTGTCTTGCACACATTTTTATTTTTACATTCAGTATACTTTAAAAATTCCATTTACAAGACAATTGTTTATAATAAAATTCTATTCAATCGGCAGACTCATAACGATTGAAAACAATGTTTTTGTTTGAGTTTGGGTTTGACCAATTCATAAAAAAAAAAGAAAAAAACTAATTTAGACATGCATGTTCGTCAGCCTTAAACAATAATCTTTGTCAATTTTATTTTTCAGTATTTATGATGGTCGATACTTGATCTATTTCTTACTGTTACATCCCCGGGCAACACCGGGCAACACCGGGCTCTACTGCTAGTCAATTCTAAACAGGAAACAATAGATGAACCTCTACTCCTGTTCAAAAGACAGGGGAGGAGTATGAACCGGACGAGTGTCAATCTATTTATTTCTGTTAGGAGAGGAATAAATTATTACTGAATAAAATTTCAGATTTCAGGCGGAGACGTCAGAAGTACAGAGTTGAAGGAACCGGAAATTCAATCCTTAACAGGAAACAAGGGACGATGTTCAACTCATATTCATAAGACTGGGCAGAAATTAGTATTGGACGAGAGACCAGCTTTTTCAAAACTGTAAAAAAAAATGGGTGTAAGTAAATGATGAACTATTGTCATCTTTAAATAGAAAATCTTATGAATATAGTTAACACGTACATAAAAAAAAAATTCTTGAAGCTTTAATTCTAGCTTCAATTCCAATTTAACTGATTATTCCCAATAAGCAAAATACATTGGTGTAGCAAGTGTTTTAACAGGAGATAGAAAAGGTTACACCGAAATCCGAAAACGCATTGGGATTGCGAAATATGCTTTCCAAAAGATATGCAAAATATTTAAAAAATGGGAAATTTTCATTAGAAACAAAGAAAAGAGTGAATGGCTTGCGAACATTTGACAATTCCCTCACCAGTGTAGAGAGACAAGGCAACAGAAATATGGTTCTAGAGAAGGATGCTGAGAATGGACAACGACGAAAAAGATAGAAACAAAAAGTGCACAAATGACATTTCTAGAGCATATAATGAGGAAAGTGGGCTTGAAAAATTTGACACTCTTATGTTATGCTGAAGGCAATGGGAGAGAGGAAAAACCGCATAAATTACCTAACAAGCTTGAAAGACAGGAAATTGTGGAGAGCCAAGATCGCTCACATCTTAAAGGGTCACGGCACATAGAAGTAGAAGACATTGAAATCGACATTGCTTACTCAAGAAAACTTAAAGAAAGAAGGGGACACTTTTTTTTTATTATATTTTCTCAAATACACAGGCCGGTAGACGAAGTAAAATCTCTTTAAAATGATCGCAGTATCTACTCAAATCATTAGGATCCAATAAAAATAACGTAATCAAAATAATGCCAGATTAAAAAATAAATCAATTATATATATATATATATATATATATATATATATATATAAAAGTAAAATTGTCCAAATCGTGTAACAGCATAATTGTTCATCGCGCAAAATGTTTAATTTCTAAAGAACCACTAAACTAATTGAGTCTCTTCAATTAATATGATTTCGCCATTTTATATCATTAACTTCACTAATTTACTTTTTGTATGAATGATTTATTGTAATATAAATTGAACTGCACCACATATTTGATTTAAAGGAACTGATCCGACATGAAAATTTTCGGGATAACAACTGAGACATGACTCTACTTATTCAACTATTTAGGTCATGCCACATTGACTGATAAACTACTACAACAAAAAATGCTCAAAAAATGCCATATTAGTAAAAAAAAAAAAAGAAAAAAAGGGCACTCACTTAAATTTTTAAAAAATTTCAAACTTGGTGTTGTGACTGCACGCTACAAAAGTTTGTATCCATTAACAATAACCCCCCCACAAAAAAAGAAAAAGAGATGAAAAAGAAAACATAATTCGATTTGCATTATATTTTTCGTCTCGGATGCTACCTGAATTTTACCAAAAACAAAATAAATTCCATGCCTGATGATGGCCGGAAAGTACTTTATACAGTTTATAATTTAAAAATTTCTATCAAAATATATATATATATATATATATATATATATATATATATATATATATATATATATATATATATATATATATATATATATATGTTGTTAAATACAACAGACAATGAATGTCTCGTATGTTTGCTTTTAATTACAGGTGAAAATAAAAAGACAAAATTGTCCAAAATTTTTATATTATTTTTTTTATTTAGTTGGTCCTTGATCTAAGCGTTCGGCTCACATGAACCATCTTCAGAGTGGTTCTGCGGACATTACTGGTATGAACACACTTTCTCCATAAATATACCAATTTATAAACAATCTTGTGACATGTATACGTTTGTGTGTGATAAAATTTAAATCTAGATCAGTTATATATTTATATGTCAAATTAGATGGTTCGTAATGTAATCCTAAATATTGAGAGATGTTCAAATTTAAGAAATGTTATATCTAACTAACGTCATTAACAGAAAGAAGTCCATCATAATACTGCTTGTTTTTTTTTTATTATTGGTAAAAGTAGATTGTATTCTGGGCAAAAAGTTTATATCGGCGTAAATCAACAGTCGCTTAAGAACTTTGTGAATAATCGATAGAATCCTGACCGCTTTCGTCTGTTACGAGCACTTCGAATTAAGCAAGATAGTCACTGTAGATATTTATTGGAAAAAACTTGAGCGAATGAAGATAAAATTGTTATATATATATATATATATATATATATATATATATATATATATATATATATATATAAAGAAAGAACAGTAAGATATATAATCCGGTGTTCTTATAGATATTTTTATTTTTACAAAATAGTGCTCAATGTAAATTTACAGAGCATTAATATTATAAATTAATTGATTTAAAATATGTTTTTTTTCGCTACACAGTTCTAACCATTTTTGAAACATGGTTAGAACTGTGTAGCGAAAAATTATTTTCAATCAATTAATTTATAATATATATATATATATATATATATATATATATATATAATTGCCCTGGTCTGTCCAGCAGAAATAGTTACATTGTCATTGAACTGCCAATATACATCTTTTACTTCAGCAAATAAACATAAAAGGGAAATATTGAAATTAGGATATTTTATGGCAACGTCTGAGCTTGGCCGACTGGTCAAATTATGATTTTCAATTAGGTCAGACCACCGGAACACTTTCTTCTGGAAAAATGGGGCAGTCTTCGTGCTCGCAAAAAAAAAAAAAAAAAAAAAAAGTGAGCGTCAAAACGTCGGTTATTTCCTTGACACCGGTCTTATTTTAACTACCTTTACTCCTCAGCAATGTTTAACAGCACCTTTGATATATATTTTCTGCCGTCTATCTTCGTAGTCAGGAAAGGTCCATTATTTATCTGAGGTAATGGTAGGGCGTAACGTACGTACCTAACTAAGGAAATAAGGAACCAGCAGAATTATAATAACGATGATGATGATGTCCTTGACAAATTTTACATTTGAACTCTTTTTATTCCATCGTCAAATAATGATATATTGCTTACTTACCAGTTTAATGTTTAATAAATTTTGAATGCTAGCGAATAACAGTAAAAAGTTTCTATAAAACAGAATTATATTTGGGATTTTTTTTCTTTTGTCCGATAAAAGCGGATATATCGTTCAGAAACTGAACAGAAAGAAACAGCTTTAAGAAAGAAAATAAATAGATAAGTAAATAACATCAATGGACGCCGAAAAATGGCGGAAAAACTATAAATCTGAGAAAGAAAAGAGGTTTTATTTTTTTGCTTGAGTTAATGATGTTATTTCTGTAAGACAGTAGGAAGGAGGTTTTTTTTTTCTCTCTCTCATAAACATTCTTGTTTTCTATCCGGTAATACTTCCTCTGCGTAAAGCCGATGTGAATCGAAAATGACTTGCTTTATTATTAATTGGAAATCATCTAACGACTATAGATTAAAGAAAAACTGGTAAAAGAAACATCCATTACAAAATGTCGAAGCTTTGGAATCATTGACTGATACAAAAAATACATCTTTTTATTTTATAATTTATATATATATATATATATATATATATATATATATATATATATATATATATATATATATATATATATATATATATATATATAAAGAAATATAGTTTTAAAGTGTGCTATGATTATGGGATAAAGTGCTCAATATCAGAGATAGAGCGTATGTAAATATAAATCTAAAAGTGAATATTGATATCAACACTCAGAGGCGAAATAATTGTTTCATGCTGGATGCAATCATCAGGCGGCCTGACGACCGTGTCCAGCATGTTGCCTCTGGAGTGTTGATTTCAATATATATATATATATATATATTATATATATATATATATATATATATATATATATATATGTGTGTGTGTGTGTGTGTGTGTGTGTGTGTGTGTAATATATTGAAAATACGAAAGAACCCTTAGGTTAATAATCTGAAGTTCTTTAGTATTTTTGTTTTTATTTTTAAAAAAGAGTGCTCGATACACAAATAGAGCCTGATATAATGATTTTTTTAAAAAATATATTCCATCGCTACATAGGAATTATCATGTTTCAAAAACAGAAACTAGAAACTTCCAATTCAATTACAGAAATTAAATTAAATTAAAGTATCTAGTTCTGTTACATCCTCAAGCGAATTTTTTGAATAACTAATTGTGAAATTTACGGAGCTTCATAATAGGTTTTGAATTTATTCCTTTAAATGTAGTTGTGGTTCACACTACATAGGGAGAACAACTCAAAGACTGGACGCCAGAATAATGCAACACGTTCCAACAAAAATCCGTAATCTTAATTACACATGTCAGACATTCTGGCCAATATGTATGGGATTTCAATCACAGAACACCTAATAAATAGCCATAATTGTGTTACTAGTTTCAGTGTGAACTCATTTACCATTCTTAGCAAGTCCCACTCGAATTAGCACTTAAAAGTGTTGGAGGCCATTTATATATTATCTCTGAAGCCCTCTCTGTGGAAACAGAAGTACATTGCACTGGGCCTCTAAGCAATATTTTTTCCAATACATATTGTCCATCTTTTTTAAGTGATAATTCTATTTAATTAATTAACCACGATTTAACTCCGAAACCGGTTAGTTAGTCCGTTGTTCAGTTTTACTTTTTATCTATTATCATTATGAGTGATAATAAAAATAAAATTTGTCTTTTTATGATAGTCACAAAATTCTGTACCACAAACGATATCTTTGAAATATATATATATATATATATATATATATATATATATATATATATGGAATAAATATATTTATATATTATTAGAAAGATCAAATATTTTAATTATGATGCAACTTTTCTAATTTACGAATAATCCTCCTCAGACAGAAGAGAAGTGCAAGAAACTATTTCTGACAGAATTTCTCCCTTGTCTGAAAAGGATTATTTGTAATTTTGGAAAAGTTGATCAATAAAATTAATAGACAAAAAATGTCTGTTATTTGGAACTTTATTTGCCTTAAAGAATATTTGTTGCCTAAATATATATGGCCTGACGATTGCGTCTAGCATGAAACAGCCTGTCGCCTCAAAGTGATGGCTTCAATGTTCACTTTTCTATTTATATTTACATACGCTCTATATCTGATATTCAGCATTTTATCCCATAAATATAGCAGACCTTAAAACTATATTTCTTCATATATGTGCGTGTGTGTGTGTGTGTGTTTTATGTGTGTGTTTTGCGTACTTTTCTTATTTTTCTATTTGTTATTTTTTCGTTTTTATATACAGCATATATTATAAGCTTAGGGAAGTTATGAATCCACCTCTTTCCCCCCAGATATGGATTAATTATTAGGACGTGTATCAGTATATCATTTTCATATCCTCCCAACAAAACAATAATTCTTATAATCTAAAAATATTTTCTGGCTTTGAATAGCCAGCAAAGGGTTGATAAGCCGTAAAAAACAAATCAATGTCCTTGTATATCCTCTGATCAATGTTTGGTTAATTGTAGTGCAGTTTTTGGCGATTGTTTATAGATTTTCATTGCTCTTCGGATGTACTTGAAAATTCCGTTGACTTCAGAGTACTCGTCTTTCTGTTCACTTAACATAGAGTCTGCTAATATTGCATGTAGCATCGTATGAATTATCACAAGATTTCTTCTTTGATGGTCTAATTTTCCGATTTCTTCTCTTATCCAGTTCAGGAATGGTCCAGAGTACCTCACAACAAAAGCAGATCAAGTATATTTTCCATTATTTTTCTTCTAAAGAGGTTTATCTGTAATATTTGTATTGTTCTTTTAAGGTATTCTTTGCTGACTTCTTTCACTTTTTCCAGCTTCAAGGTATCTCTCAAATGTCCAAATATTTGTAGCCTTCCTTTTTTTTTAACATTCTGATTGTTTCGTCATTCGGTAGTTCAATTATTTCTTCTGTGATGCTTAGTTTGGTCATGACCCATACGGCACATTTCTCAGTGCCTAATTTTATGTTTGTATTTGTTCACATTGTGTTTTTAAAACTAATCTTGAATGTTTGTGTCATTGGAGGAAATCTCCTTCCGTTTCCGCTTTCTTTTATTTTATTTTTACTTGCCACTTCCTACTCCTACTTCCTACTCTTTATTCCTACCATTTCCTCCTACTTTTTGTTCTTTCCCTCTTCTTCGACTTCCTTATCATCATACTATTTGTCTACCTTCTAATTGCTGTCATAGATATTATTATTAATATATATTTAATCCTTTCACCTCAAGGAAGGCAATAAAATGACAAAGACGCAAAATGTTACTGAGTGTCAAAGAATATGAGAAAAGTATTATTAAAGAGAAAGAACAACAACAAAAAAAGAAGAGAATTAAGAAGACAAAAGATAACGGTTAAAATTGCATTTAAACTTCTGAAGATGAAACTTGACTTAAAAGCAAGAGGCCGGACAAAAGTTCCACAAGTGCAAGAGAAGAAACTGTTAGCATAGAACTTGCGGTGCCATTTCAGCTGTAAAATGATGAGATCTAGCTGCGAACTTAGTCTTCTTATCTATTTGCCGTCTCTCTTCACGGCGTAGGCGATCATGACTCTCCAGTATTTCCTTTCCTTAGTAGCACTTAATAAATTTTGTATTTTTGTTATTTCTCCTCACCGTTGTCCAACCATCCATTTACTCAAGCTCACTAGGTTTTGCGTTGTTTAACTGTGCCCCTCTTAACTTCTATCTGTCATGTGAGTATCAAATTTTCCATACCCGCTTTCCTCATTTTGTACCCTCCAAATTTCAACTGTCTCTTTCTGATGTTAAATCTAAGTTTCCTTTTTGTTTCAAGTTTCTCTAAAATTTCGTCGTTGCGCCCATATTCGGTCCATGGTACCCTCAGCCTCCTTCTGGAGAAATTTCATCTGTCTCTTCCTGAGGTTAAGTTTCCTTTTTGTTTTCCATTTTCTCTAGGCTATCCTCAGCATCATTTCTGTTGGTTCAAGTCTCTTCATTGAGGAGATTGTCCAACATAAAGAAATATTGATATTACGAAATTTGTTTGTTTCTTAATACTTTGCTTAGCTTTTAGAAAGCATCTTTAGCTATTCCGATAGTAGTACTGCTCTTAAATTCGTAAAGTCGTGGTACCAAAGAGGAAAACTCATTAAAACCATTGCTATTTATATATTTATAGAAATGGAATACATAATACAGAAGCTGCATTACGGCTCTGGGAATGTGACTGAAGCCGAGATGCCGAGTCAGGACAAGTAACATTGCAGATACTTCTTTGGATTTTGTCCAGTATCTCTAAATACATATTAGATGCACCAAACAAGATATGATATCAACATTCGATGTATGGACGAATGGTCATTAAGGTAGATTCTGACGGAAAAAAAAACTCGCACGACGCAATGAACGAACTCTTCTAGAATAGTCTGCATCTATTTTTTTTTTTTTTTTGCTTTTATCATCGGATCTTTGTCTTATTATCGGCGTCATTATTAATTCTCCTTTAGCATTATCAAGAATTCCTTCATATTGACTTTTTTATATTGCCAACATTATCGTTGCCTTTCTTCATACAACTTCAGATACACCATTTGTTGAAAGATTTTAAATAAGATACACCCTTGCGCAAATTAATTGAGACAACAGCTTTAGTTTCCTTTCTTTCACCATACGGTCATTTTAGACCCACTGGAGTGACAGGGTGTAAACGGTTTTTGTTTTCCTCATATTAGGTCCTTTGGTAATGTGACACAATTTTCTGGGTCTATGATGTAATTTGTTTGGCCTTGAAAAATATTGCGTCATTCGTGAGTGCATCAGATTTTTATCACGGCCAGACACTATTGTCTCGACTGTCGATTAGTTGTCATACTGTCATTGCCTGCGATGAACGTTGCTCTAAGTAAGCATACGAACATCGTAACGCTGCACGAACACACTGGCAAGCCTTACCAGTAAACAAATCAAATTACTATAGACTGGCCCGGAAAATCTAATGAATTACATCCAATCGAGAATCGGTGGTCAATCTGCAAGGAACAACTTTGTGAAATGGACTTACGAAGTATTAACATGTGCACTGGATCATCTTTCATTGCAAAAATACGAAAAAGAAATGTAAATAATAACGGAATTATTCGTTTTGTTCCAATTAATTTGCACCAGTGTGTTTAATTTGCACAAGTGTGTATATTCATGAAATGAAACAAACAAAAATCATTTGCCTTAATTTATTTATTTATTTTTCTTCATCTGTAATTTGCATTTGAGCCCGGGGGTCATTACATTGGAAGCTGTAATAGTCTTCGGCTCCATTTCATATAATCATTACCAGATGTGCCATGTACTTCAGTTGTAACACCAGTAGTAAACAGTAGATTCCACTGGAGATCAAATGACAATATTTTTTAGTACTCTAGCACTCACTTATGGCAAATTTGAATAATGACATTTATAAAGTTTCAATAATTCTTTGCGTTTTCATTTTAACTATTACCTTTGTATATCACTTTAGGATTGCTCCAAGCTCGCCGATAATGATGGATTCTATTACACTTTCATATTTAAAAAAAAAAAAGTTTTAGAGGATTTTCCAATATTTATCTTTTTAACATCTTTCGGCTTCATTTTTTTTTTGTTGTTGCACCGAGCAAGGCGATAAAGCCACTAAGGGTTACTGAGAGTAAAAAGAAAGATGAGAAAACGTTATTAAGGAGAAAGGAGAATAAAAACGAAGTTTGGAAAGACAGAAGATGAAAACTGATGATGCTTTTTAAATTTTGGTATTCGCAGTTGACAAGAAATCAGAAGTGAGTGTGAAGAAAATATTAGCATAGAACCTACGGTTACATCTAAGATTTCAGCAATAAAATGATAATGACTGAATTACTTGGTTTGGATGGTTTACTTTCTATTTAAAAGTTCAAAAGAAAATCCTACAAAGGTTTCAATTCTCAAGTGAGGTTTCGGAACTATTTTTCTCTTTCTTTTCTCTTTCTTTGAATTTTATACTACGGTCCGCAAAACCGTTCCTGTCCACTCTCCGACAGAAGCTATTTTTCTTTTTGCGTAGATCGGATGGTCTGAGAGCTCAAAATTTCTCTCTAATTGACACTTTATATTTTTAAATACAAAATATGGTCAGAGTATTTTTTTAAAATCATTTCACCCAAAGCAAGTCAATAAAGACACTAACAGGCAAAGGTTACTGAATGTTAGATAAGATGAGAAAGAAAAAAACGCTATTAAGGAAAGAAAACAATAAAAAAACAGAAATTAAGATAAAAGATAACAGTTGACATGGGATTTCAATTTTTAAGATCAAAGTTGGATGGAAAGCAAGAAGTCGGAAGATAGTTCACTAAGTGAGAAGAAACTCTTGTCATTTCAGCTGTAAAATGATGTGACCTTGCGGCCAATATAACACTACGCTTAAATCCATAATTTCTAGGTCCTATAGAGGAAACTTTATCAGAACAATTACAATAAAAAATATTTATAGAAAAGGTGCAGCAAACATACATTACAGCAGTGTGAAAGTGACTGAAGCCGAGAGGCCAGGTCATGGCAATAACATTATTGATTCTTCTTTGAATTTTATAAAAATCTCTAAATATATATATATATATATATATATATATATATATATAGCAGGAACATTAGTCCAGTGGTGGCGGCAATATTCAAAGCTTCTAATAATTTGCCAAAAAGAAATAGAAGTTCTCCAAGTGCTTATTATGTCTCCAAGACATTTCAACTGCATTTTCTGATCTAAGTATAAGCGTCCTTTTTGTTTCCATTTTCCTTAAAACGTCCACGTTACTCACATGTTGAGTCCATGGCATTCTCAGCATCCTTCTGTAGCATCACATCTCTGTTGCCTCAAGTCTCTTCCTCATCTTTAGTGTAATTATCCAGGATTCACTGCCATAGAGGAAGACCGATATTAAATAACAATTTAGCCCTCTTTGCTTTTCTGCTAACTAAATTTTCTGGTTTCATAATACCTTGCTTCGCTTTTGGAAGGCATTTTTCTCTGTTTGAACGCGCTTTCGGATTTCAGTGAGACATTTTAACTCCCCCGTTAAAACAGTTTGGAGATATTTAAATTTTAGTATTTGCTCGATTTTAGCATCTTTAATACGTAATTCGCATATCTTGGGATATGTTCTGTGTTTTTTAAATTAATGTTTAGTCTTTTCTTCTGCATTTACATATTAATACCAAATGTCGATGGTAGCACATTGTCCTGTATTGACTGAAACCATTCTTAGAATTCGATATCGGCTTATATTTTGGCCAGTTTGTCGTGGTTTCTATTACGTTTTTTGGGATTGAAAATATCTTATATTTCAGATTTTATAAATTTCTTATATGGCATGATAAAACCCTTCTATAAGAGGATTTTAAAAGTACTTATTACTTGTGTGGTACTTTTTGTACATGGGGGCACATAATGAAAAATCGTAACGAAAACGAAAATTTAAACACTCATGGCTCATATTGAAAGCAAAAAGGACAGATTTAAATGATAAATCTTCTCTTCTATGTGTCGTGTCCCTTCAGGAGGTTCATGATTATGGCTTTCAACAATTTTCTGTCTCTTTTCTTTCATAACTTTTGTCTTTTTGCTATCTCTGCCATACATTGATTCGCCATCCATTCACTCAATCTCACCAGAAGAGAAAACATCTTAACCTTCAGATTTTATACATTTCTTATATGTCATGATAAAACCGCCCTATAACAGTGATTTTCCAAGCGTAGCTTAGATGTGGCACAAGGCCGAAGGTATGGAGCACCCAGTGAGAATCGAACTCACTAATCAGTTGTAATTGTTCTAGCGAGACAAGT
The DNA here is from genome assembly GCA_903632075.3 of Acanthosepion pharaonis. Classification (NCBI taxonomy): domain Eukaryota; kingdom Metazoa; phylum Mollusca; class Cephalopoda; order Sepiida; family Sepiidae; genus Acanthosepion; species Acanthosepion pharaonis. The sequence goes on from CAHIKZ030002867.1 coordinate 168,594, forward strand.
TTTCTAACCATTACACCACGTCGAGGTGTCCGAACTGCCCTATAATAGGATTTTAAAAGTATGTATTATTTGTGTGGTAATTTTTGTACATAGGGGCACATGAAAAGTCGAAACGAAAATTTAACACTCAGAGCTCATATTGAAAGCAAAAAGGACAGATTTAAATAATAAATCTTCTCTTCTTCTTTTGTATCGTGTCCCTTCAGGACGTTCATGATTATGGCTTTCCACAATTTTCTGTCCCTTTTCTTTCATAACTTTTGTCTTTTTGCTATCTCTGCCATACACTGATTCGCCATCCATTCACTCAATCTCACCAGGTATGTTCATCGTTGCTCTCCTCAGTCTCACTTACCTCCGATCTGTCCTGTGAGCATCAAATTTTCCAAACTCTCCTTCCACATTAAATGTCTCAAAAAACACTCTCTTCCTGATATTACGTAGTGAATACACTACTTTAAAAGCTTGTGTCAATACATGACAAAATGGCAGGGATGAAAAAATACAACAAAATTGCTAAAAGCTACAAAAGATTAGACATTTTGGAGAGCCATGATCACTCACGTCATGAAAGGAAACGGTTTATAGGAGTAAGAGAATCATTATCCTCATCCTTATTATTACTGTTGTTTTTATATTTCCAATGTTAAACGTGATTCCCATCGCCAATGCCAGCGCCTTTATCCATATGTTTCGTTCTTCCTCATAAGGTCTTCGGAAAATTTCAAATGTTGCAAGACGATTTCTGGTGGTATTAGAAATATTTCGTTTGTATATTCTGTTCGATAAGAATAAATTTAATGCAGAAAACATTCTGTGTCTGTGATTTCTCGCTTATTATGTATTTGACTGAAGCATATAAAGCATAACCGTCCTTCGTTAAGTACATCCTCTTTAGTCTTTACTACAAGCATTCCGATACGCCAATGGTTTGCGTCTTCGGATAAATCAAGTTTTAAAAATTAAATATCGCAGAAATCAATATGACAATCAATATTTAAGTACTCAAAAACACAATAATGTCGTTCATTTTGTTTCTACTTCCTTTTTTTCTTCTTCTTTTTTCTTTCTTTCCTGCTTCTTGTTTTAACCACCGTCACCGTCTTTCTTTATTTCATCCTTTGCTTTTCTTTCTACTTTGTTTTCCCATTTATCGTTTTCTTTTCTCGTTGGATTTCCTTTTTGTACTTTGAGACACCATCAAACAAGGGGCAGGGATATTGGAAAACCACATAACCATCGTCAAGAAGAGATTTTTTTTTAAATGGTATGGCCACATCATTAGAGCCAATAATCTTTCTACTACTATCCCAGTGGTGGCGGGGAACGACTTAAACCAAAAGAAGAAGAAGAAGAGACATACAAAGGAAAAAATGGGCTGGTGACGTTACTGAATGAGCTGGAAGATCATTCACAGAAACCTTGGCAATGGCACGCAGCCGAGATACATGGAAGGAGCTGGTCAGGTGATCAGCAAACCTACATCCACATCCGGTCATGGGACTGATGATGATGATGATGATGATGATGATGATGATGATGATTGTTTATGCTTGTTTATCGTCTCTATTTCTTTTCTTTTTCTAACCCTTTCTCTTTTTCTTTATTCTTCATTCCCTTTTTCTTTTTTTTTTTTTTTTGCTTTCTATAATCTTTTTTTACACTTTCTTTCTTTTTTTTCAAATGTCTTTTCATTGAATGGATTGGAAGATCAATTACAGAGACTCAAACACTTACAGAAAACTCGGGCAAAGCAAGCCAGTTACATTAATCTGCAATTATTTCTTCTTGTCATATTTGGATGATTTCATTTCTTCAGAGGGAGGTTTGCTGCCAGTGAGAGCAACAATACTTAACTCTTTGAGTCCTGCGTTCCTGAACAATTTTAACCCTTCTGCCTGATCTCCTAAGTCAAAATCCACAAATAATTGGTATGTAATATAATTAGTATGATAGCATACCTTCACTTTGTCGCCAAAATTCTTTCTTTGTGTGGCAGTCTACCCAGCAGGTTCTGCCTCTCTTGATGCCCAAGAAGCGCTGGCAAGTAATGCAGCGGACTGAAGACTTCACAGCCTTTACAAGATAGTCTTTTTATGCCACGGTTGGGTCTTTCTGCTTGAATTTATTGTATTTATAAGAGCACATAGCACAGAGGTTGTTACTGGAGGCGTCTTCTGGTATCTCTGGGTGGTGGAGGCCAAAATTTTGTAGGCGTTCCAGAGCATCAGCATTGATTGAGTGCCTGCGCACTGCAGCTGGCCGGAATGCATCTGTATTGATCTGCGAACTTTCTGAAGTTAAGGGACTTGGCTTACTGAGGGGAAAGTTGCCTAGAAAACACAATAGCAAAGTACAACGCAAGTGTTTACCCACCGTTCAACCGGTGGCTGGGCATTAAGTCATTTTTCTCTAACACCGGTAAAGTAATATTTGAGAATTAGTTTTACCTATTATGAGCTCTGCCATGGAGAAATAAAAAAGAAACAGCTATATTCACTATATTAGACAGAACAATTGTTTCTGCAACCAAATACTGTAACGAACAGGTTTTATTTTCTTAGAGTTCCTCCAAATTGGAGAGAGAGAATCTATATAGGTAAGTTTATTTCCATAAGACTTGAAATCACTTTTCTTAACTTTACTGCCTTCTTTTCCTGTTTTGAAAATCAGTTGGATGTTATTGGACATTAACAGCAGAATTACAGCAAACAATCCAATAATAAAAAATGAAATGCCGTAGAACCATTCCAGACATCTCCTACATAAACTGTATCACAAACGACACAGTGTGAGACGTCATCAACCAAGAAACAGGCTTGTTGGAAGACCTCATGAAGAAGAGAAAAATGAAATGGTATTGAAACGTCATATGTGCCTATAATTTTTCCAATGCCACCCTAGAGGTCATCACTTCAATCAAAAGAAAAAAGAAACATACAGAGAAGAAAATGCGCTAGCAAGGTGACTGAATGAACTGGAAGATCATTGGTAGAGACCTATGCATTGGTACGCAGCTGAGACACTTGGAGGGAGCTGGTCAGGTGCTCAACAACTCAATAAGTTCACATCTGGTCACGGGATTGCCGATGATGTTTGTTTATGCTTCTTTATTTTCCCAATTTATTTTTCTTTTTCGCATACGACCGCACAACTTTGAAAGACCGGTACCCGTACGATCACTGTAGTTAAGCAACATCGATCATGGTCAGTACCTAGTTGAGTGACAGTTTGAGAATAACAGCTGCTGAAATGCTTGGATGTGGTCGAATGGAGAATGACTCGTATTATTTTAACCAGAGAGTTCAGTTCCAATTCTCGTTGGGTTTGTTATATTCACTTATACGCAAATTCTCTTAATAGAGGAATGAATCCACCTTTTCTACTGCCAGTTATGGTTCAATTAGTAAAACTTGTGTTTCTAAAATGTTATTATCTCCCAAATGAATTCTCAGAATCTAAAAATATTTTCTGGCTTTAAATAACCTACTTCGATAAGATATGAATGTTAAATGTGTCGATTTTTGAAAATATGGACGTCAGTACACGAGATTATCAAAAATTAAGAACGATAACTATAGCAAATTTTAAATCAAAGTACGTAAATTCAACAAAATATTTGACTACGGAAAATATTTTCCTAAATTTTAAATATTACGGGGTACTTGAAAAGCATATAAAAGGGTGCTCACCTTTATATTGCTCAAGTAATTTTACAGATATATCCACAGTAGTAAGAAATTGGATAAACATCCGTCTGTCACTCAAGCAGTCAACCTGTCAACACTTTAAATAAACAGCTACTGCCGTGATAAGAATACATTTATACAATTTTTATTCGGTCGAGCTAGCTCGGACATTCGTGTGTCTATCACACCAACCATCACTGTCCTGCATGAAGGTTGGAAGGTCATTATGGTGGCATTCTGTGTCATAACATAGCTGGTCAATGTAGTTGGTTGCTGAGCGACCAATTCGTCTTGCTACATGGCTTGGTGTCCAGAACAGTAGATCACTCGCAAGTTCTTGTTTTGCTCGCCAGCAGTGTTCTTCAAAACTCATTCCGAGTTCGCGTAAGATTGTAGAACTATCAGGGATGGCTCCACAGAGCTGTAATATAGTTGGATTTGTATCCAAGAGATGTTGATTATAGCACTCAGCATCCAAGGGTAGGTTTCAACAAGTTTAGACTGTAGGGTTTTAGTTAATGTCCAAGAAGTATCACCCTATATTAACATAGCCTCCTTTTGAGGTTGTCTGGTAGACCAGATTTCCAGATTATAACTATTTTATTCAAGATGCCCCAGGCTTTAGCTAGGCAAATTTCCACATCCTTTTCAGTAGAATTTATTTAGCTTCCTCGTCACGTAAAAGATTTTCTTGATTCACCTGGGACAGTTTAAATTGAGGCTACCTGGTTAGTTGAAGCCCGCCCATGAATTCAGTTTTAGAAGCTTTGACATCAGTGGCAACATTTTCTAGATGATATAGGAAAACTGTGACATTAATCATGGGTTCTCTAGTGATATCTAGGCCATAGGCATAGTCAATATCTGTTAACTGTTTTACAGGATATCGACTACCCGAAACAGTAACTTCCATAATGATGCTATAGAAAAATGCCAAATATTTGGTTAAATTCCCAGACAGAGACACTACACTACCCTTTAACCTTTTTTCTCTTTTTTTATTACCCTTGGATAAGTTTTGAGAAATTCTGGGTTTTATTTTATCAACTTTTATACTAAAAGTATGTAATATTTTTTCAGATCAGATTAAATTAGCTAATATTTCTCAAATAATGATTCAGAAAAGAATATTTTATTTCTGAAAGATTTTTTAACAAATATAATTGCATTGTGATGACTGATGACTAAAAATGGCGCCAAAATTAGCGATTTCAGCAATTGCAAACCGAAATTTGCTTCCAGTCAATTTAAATTAGTGTTGAAATAGAGCAAAGTATTTTGCTTATTAGAAATATTAATTTAATCTATGAGTTTGAAATTAAAACTAAAATAGAGTTTCAAGAAATATTTTTCATTTTTAAAAATGAATTAAAAACCTTAAGTCATCGCGTTTCTGTGGTGGAATGCAAAAATCGTTCTCTATAATTATTAAAATATATCAGTTTCTTTTTGGAGGCTATACAATTTACAAGCAATTTCATACGTGCATCTATTTTAAACAAGTTTTTATTCGGTCGAGCTAGCTCGGACTTTCATGTGTCTATCAAGCCAACAATCATGGCCCTGCATCAAGGTCGAAAGATCATTAGGGAGGCATTCTGTGTCGTAACAAAGCTGGTCAATGTAGGTGTTTGTTGGGTCTCCAACCCGTCTTGCGCCATGGCTAGGTGTCCAGAACAGAAGATCACTCGCAAGTTTTTGTTTTGCACGCCAGCAGTGTCCTACAAAGTGCATTCTGCATTCGCGTAAGATTGTAGAAATATTATGGATGGGTCCACAGAGCTGTAATTTAGTTGGAAGTTTTCTCCACTGATTCGCTAAGAAAATGAGCAAGCCATGATGAAAAAATGCCCTAAGCCTAACACATTTCAGTTATTTTAAATTAGTTTTGAAATAGAGCAAAATATTTTGCTTATTGGAAATATTAAAATTAATCTATTAGCTTGAAATTAAAACTAAAATAGACCTTCAAGCATTATTTTTCGTTTTTAAAAATTAATTTAAAACCTTATTCATCGCGTTTCTGTTGTGGCACCTATTTATAAATATGCAAGATAGATTCTGGCGAGAAAAATTGTCTAGCATGAAACAGTGAACAATCACTGGTCGCTGCAGACCTTGCCATTGATTCGATATAATCATTCCACTTCATGTCAGCGGATAACTTTAACTCGAGAAGGCACAATGTATCATTCTCATGGAGGGTAGCATCCACCAGACTGATGGCAGTTAAAGGGGTTCTCTTAGACGATTTTTATATTCGGATAAAAACCCGAATGAAACGTACCAATCGAATCAGAATTAACAAGTCTGATTACATATATATATCTCCTTGCTTTTTTTCTCTTCAGTTACTCGTCTTTCTCTTCAGTTTCTCCGTCTTTCTCTAAGTTTCTCCGTTTTAGAAAAAGTTTCTCCGTCTAAAAAAAGTTTCTCATCTTTCTCTTCAGTTTCTCCGTCTTTCTCTTCAATTTCTCCGTCTTTCTCTTCAGTTTCTCCATCTTTCTCTTCAATTTCTCCCGTCTTTCTTGAGGTTTTTCTCTTCAGTTTCTTCTTTCTCTAAATTTCTCCATCTTTCTCTTTTTTCTTTCTTTCTCTTCAGTTTCTCCGTCTTTCTCTAAGTTTCTCCGTCTTTCTCTTCAGTTTCTCCGTCTTTCTCTTCAGTTTCTCCGTCTTTCTCTTCAGTTTCTCCGTCTTTCTCTTCAGTTTCTCCGTCTTTCTCTTCAGTTTCTCCGTCTTTCTCTTCAGTTTCTCCGTCTTTCTCTTCAGTTTCTCCGTCTTTCTCTTCAGTTTCTCCGTCTTTCTCTTCAGTTTTCCGTCTTTCTCTTCAGTTTCTCCGTCTTTCTGATTTCAGTTTCTCCGTCTTTCTCTTCAGTTTCTCCGTCTTTCTCTTCAGTTTCTCCGTCTTTCTCTTCAGTTTCTCCGTCTTTCTCTTCAGTTTCTCCGTCTTTCTCTCAGTTTCTCCGTCTTTCTCTTCAGTTTCTCCGTCTTTCTCTTCAGTTTCTCCGTCTTTCTCTAAGTTTCTCCGTCTTTCTCTTCAGTTTCTCCGTCTTTCTCTTCAGTTTCTCCGTCTTTCTCTTCAGTTTCTCCGTCTTTCTCGTTTCTTCTTTCTCTTCAGTTTTCGTCTTTCTCTAGAAGTTTCTCCGTCTTTCAGTTTTCTCCGTCTTTCTCTTCAGTTTCTCCGTCTTTCTCTTCAGGTTTCTCCGTCTTTCTCTTCAGTTTCTCCGTCTTTCTCTTCAGTTTTCTCCGTCTTTCTCTTCAGTTTCTCCGTCTTTCTCTTCAGTTTCTCCGTCTTTCTCTAAGTTTTCTCTTTCTAAGTCTTTCTTTCTCTTCAGTTTCTCCATCTTTCTCTTCAGATTTCTCCGTCTTTCTCTTCAGTTTCTCCGTCTTTCTCTAAGTTTTTCTTTCTCTTCAGTTTCTCCGTCTTTCTCTAAAGTTTCTCCATCTTTCTCTTCAATTTTCTCCGTCTTTCTCTTCAGTTTCTCCGTCTTTCTCTTTGTTTCTCCGTCTTTCTCTTCAGTTTCTCCGTCTTTCTCTTCAGTTTCTCCGTCTTTCTCTTAAGTTTCTCCGTCTTTCTCTCTTCCAGTTTCAGAAATCTTTCTCTTCAGTTTCTCCGTCTTTCTCTAAGTTTTCTCCGTCTTTCTCTTCAGTTTCTCCGTCTTTCTCTTCAGTTTCTCCAGTTTTCTCCGTCTTTCTTCTAAGTTTCTCCTCCGTCTTCCAGTTTCTCGTCTTTCTCTTCAGTTTCTCCGTCTTTCTCTAAGTTTCTCCGTCTTTCTCTTCAGTTTCTCCGTCTTTCTCTTCAGTTTCTCCGTCTTTCTCTTCAGTTTCTCCGTCTTTCTCTTCAGTTTCTCCGTCTTTCTCTTCAGTTTCTCCGTCTTTCTCTTCAGTTTCTCCGTCTTTCTCTAAGTTTCTCCGTCTTTTCTCTTCTCCGTCTTTCTCCTTTTCTCTTTCTCTTAAGTTTCTCCGTCTTTCTCTTCAGTTTTCTCCGTCTTTCTAAGTTTCTCCGTCTTTCTCTTCAGTTTCTCCGTCTTTCTCTTCAGTTTCTCCGTCTCTTTGGTTTCTTCGTCTTTCTCTCTTTTTCAGTTTCTCCGTCTTTTCTCTTCAAGTTTCTCCGTCTTTCTCTTTAAGTTTCTCCGTCTTTCTCTCAGTTTCTCCGTCTTTTCTCTTCAGTTTTCCGTCTTTCTCTTTCAGTTTCTCCGTCTTTCTCTTCATCTCTCTTTTTCTCCGTCTTTCTCTTCAATTTCTCCGTCTTTCTCTTAAGTTTCTCTTTCTTTCTTTCAGTTTCTCCGTCTTTTTCTCTTTTTCAGTTTCTCCTTCTTTCTCTTTCTTTCAGTTTCTCCGTCTTTCTCTAAGTTTCTCCGTCTTTCTCTTCAGTTTCTCCGTCTTTCTCTAAGTTTCTCCGTCTTTCTCTTCAGTTTCTCCGTCTTTCTCTTCAGTTTCTCCGTCTTTCTCTTAAGTTTCTCCGTCTTTTCTCTTCTTTCTCTTTTCTCCGTTTTTCTTCAGTTTCTCCGTCTTTTTCTTCAGTTTCTCCGTCTTTCTCTTCGTTTCTCCGTCTTTCTCTATTCTCATTTTCTCCGTCTTTCTCTTTCAGTTTCTCCGTCTTTCTCTTAAGTTTTTCTTCAGTTTCTCCGTCTTTTCTCTTCAGTTTCTCCGTCTTTCTCTTCCAGTTTCTCCGTCTTTCTCTTCAGTTTCTCCATCTTTCTCTTCAATTTCTCCGTCTTTCTCTTCAGTTTCTCCATCTTTTTCTTCAATTTCAATTTCTCCGTCTTTCTCTAGTTTTCTCGTCTTTCTCTTCAATTTTTCTCCTTAAGTTTCTTTTCTCTTCTGTTTCTCCGTCTTTCTCTTCAATTTCTCCGTCTTTTCTTCAGTTTCTCCGTCTTTTTCTCTTCTAGTTTCAATTTCTCCAGTTTCTCCCTTTCTCTTCAGTTTCTCCGTCTTTTCTTCCATTTCTCCGTTTTTCTCTTCAGTTTCTCCGTCTTTCTCTTCAGTTTCTCCGTCTTTCTCTAAGTTTCTCCGTCTTTCTCTTCAGTTTCTCCGTCTTTCTCTTCAATTTCTCCGTCTTTCTCTTTCCATCTTTCTCCGTCATTTCTCTTCAATTTCTCCGTCTTTTCTTCAATTTCTCCTTTTTCTCTCCTTTCTCCATCTTTTCAATTTCTCCATCTTTCTCTTCAATTTCTCCATCTTTCTCTTCTTCATTTCTCCGTCTTTCTCTTCAGTTTCTCCATCTTTCTCTTCAGTTTCTCCGTCTTTCTCTTCAATTTCTCCGTCTTTCTCTTCAGTTTCTCCGTCTTTTCTCTTCAGTTTCTCCGTCTTTCTCTTCCTTTTCTCCGTCTTTTCTCTTTCTCGTTTTCTCCAAATTTTCCTCTTTCAGTTTTCTCCGTCTTTCTCTTCAGTTTCTCCGTCTTTCTTTAAGTTTTCTTTCTTTTCTCCGTCTTTCTTTTTCTAAGTTTCTCCGTCTTTCTCTTAAGTTTCTCCGTCTTTCTCTTAAGTTTCTCCGTCTTTCTCTCAGTTTCTCCTTTCTCTTCAGTTTTCTCTTAATTTCTCCGTCTTTCTCTTCAATTTCTCCGTCTTTCTCTTCATTTCTCCTCTTTCTCTAAATTTCTCCGTCTTTCTCTTCAATTTCTTCTTTCTCTTCAATTTCTCCATCTTTCTCTTCAATTTCTCCATCTTTCTCTTCAATTTCTCCGTCTTTCTCTAAATTTCTCCGTCTTTCTCTTCAATTTCTCCGTCTTTCTCTTCAATTTCTCCATTTCTAAATTTTCTCTTTCTCCAGTTTCTCCATCTTTCTCTTCAATTTCTCCGTCTTTCTCTTTTTCTCCGTCTTTCTCTTTCTCTCTTCATTTTCTCCATCTTTCTCTTCAGTTTCTCCATTTTCTCCAGTTTCTCTTTCTCTTCAATTTCTCCATCTTTCTCTTCAATTTCTCCATCTTTCTCCATCTTCTTCTCTAAAATTTCTCCATCTTTCTCTTCATCTTTTCTCCATCTTTCTCACTTTTCTCCATCTTTCTCTGTTTCTCGTCTTTCTCTTCAGTTTTCTCGTCTTTCTCTTAATTTCTTCTCTTCAGTTTCTCCGTCTTTCTCTTCAGTTTCTCCGTCTTTCTCTTCAATTTCTCCATCTTTTTCTCTTCAATTTTCTCCGTCTTTCTCCAATTTCTCCGTTTTTCTCCAGTTTCTCCTTCTTTCTCTTCCTTTTCTCCATCTTTCTCTTAAATTTCTCCATCTTTCTCTAGGTTTCTCCGTCTTTCAATTTCTCCATCTTTTCTCCGTCTTTCTCTCCATTTCTCCATCTTTCTCTCTCTTCAATTTCTCCATCTTTTCTTCAATTTCTCCATCTTTCTCCTAAAATTTCTTTCTTTCTCTTCAGTTTCTCCGTCTTTCTCTTAAGTTTTCCTCTTTCTCTCTTTCTCTTCATTTTCTCCGTCTTTCCTCTTTCTCTTCAGTTTCTCCATCTTTCTCTTCAATTTCTCCGTCTTTCTCTCAATTTCTCCTCTTTTCTTCAATTTCTTTTTCTTTCTCTTTTCTCTTCAATTTCTCCATCTTTCTCTTCAATTTCTCCGTCTTTTCTAAATTTCTCCATCTTTCTCTTCCAATTTTCTCCAGTTTTCTCCTTTCTTTCTCTTTTCTTTTCTCCATCTTTCTCTTCATTTCTCCGTCTTTCTCTTCAGTTTCTCCATCTTTCTCTTCAGTTTCTCCATCTTTCTCTAAATTTCTCCATTTTTCTTTTTCTCCTTTTCTTTCTCTAAAAATTTCTCCTTTTCTCCATCTTTTCTCTTCAATTTCTCCGTCTTTTCTAAAGTTTCTCCATCTTTCTCTCAATTTTCTCTTTCTCTTCAGTTTTCCGTCTTTCTCTTCCATTTCTCCATCTTTCTCTTCAATTTCTCCATCTTTCTCTTTTCTCTCCGTCTTTCTCTTCAATTTCTCCGTCTTTCTCTTCCTTTTCTCCATCTTTCTCCAATTTCTTTCTCTTAAGTTTCTCCTTTTCTCCGTCTTTCTCTTCAGTTTCTTCTTTCTCTTCTTTCTCTTTCAAGTTTTTCTCCGTCTTTCTCTTAAGTTTCTCCATCTTTTCTTCAGTTTCTCCATCTTTCTCTTTCTCCATCTTTTTCTCAATTTCTCCATCTTTCTCTTCAATTTCTCCATCTTTCTCGTTTCTCCATCTTCTCTTCAATTTCTCCGTCTTTCTCTAAAATTTCTCCATCTTTCTCTTCAATTTCTCCGTCTTTCTCTCATCTTTCTCCAGTTTCTTTTCTTCTTTTTTCTCCGTCTTTCTCTTCAATTTCTCCATCTTTTCTCTTCCTTTCTTTCAGTTTTTCTTCTTTCTCTTAAGTTTCTCCGTCTTTCTCTTTCTCTTCTCAGTTTCTCCGTCTTTCTCTAAATTTCTCCGTCTTTTCTTCAGTTTCTCCATCTTTCTCTTCAGTTTCTCCGTCTTTCTCTCTTTTTCTCCGTCTTTCTCTTCAATTTTTCTTCTTTCTCTTCAATTTTCCATCTTTCTCTTCAATTTCTCCATCTTTCTCTTCCAATTTCTCCTTCTTTCTCTTCAGTTTCTCCATCTTTCTTTTCTCCATCTTTCTCTTCAATTTCTCCATCTTTCTTAAATTTCTCCTTTTTCTCTTCAATTTCTCCATCTTTCTCTTCAATTTCTCCATCTTTCTCTAAATTTCTCCACCTTTCTCTTCAATTTTTCTCCTTCTTTCTCTTCTTCATTTTCTCTTTCTTTTCTCCATCTTTCTCAAAAATTTCTCCGTCTTTCTCTTCAATTTCTCCTTTTCTTTCTCTGATTTCTCCATCTTTCTCTTTTTCTCCATCTTTCTCTTCAATTTCTCCATCTTTCTCTTCAGTTTTCTTCTCCTTCTTTCTCTTTCAGTTTCTCCATCTTTCTCTTAAGTTTCTCCTTTCTTTCTCTTTCTTTTCTCCATCTTTCTCTTCAATTTCTCCATCTTTCTCTTCAATTTCTCCATCTTTTCTCTTTCATCTTTCTCCGTCTTTCTCTTCCTTTTCTCCATCTTTCTCTTCCAATTTCTCCATCTTTCTTCAATTTCTTCTTTCTAATTTCTCCATCTTTCTTCTTTCTCTTCCAGTTTTTCTCTTCTTTCTCCATCTTTCTCTCAGTTTCTCCAGTTTTGTCTTTCTCCTTTTTCTCCATCTTTCTCTTCAATTTCTCCGTCTTTTTCTCCTCCTTCTTTCTCCGTCTTTCTCTTCAATTTCTCCATCTTTCTCTTCCTTTTCTCATCTTTCTCTTCAATTTCTCCGTCTTTCTCTTCAGTTTCTCCATCTTTCTCTTCAATTTCTCCGTCTTTCTCTTCCAATTTTCCATCTTTCTCTTCCAATTTCTCTTTTCTTCAGTTTTTCATCTTTCTCCATTTCATCTTTCTCTTCAGTTTCTCCTTCTTTCTCTTCTTTTCTCCGTCTTTCTCTTCAGTTTCTCCATCTTTCTCTTCAGTTTCTCTCGTCTTTCTCTAAAGTTTCTCCATCTTTCTCTTCATTTCTCCATCTTTCTCTAAAGTTTCCATTTTCCTTTTTTCTCTCCTCTTTCTCTTCAGTTTCTCCATCTTTCTCTTCAATTTCTCCATCTTTCTCCATTTTCCATCTTTCTCTTCAATTTCTCCATCTTTCTCTTCAATTTTTCTTTCTCCATTTCTCCATCTTTCTCTTCCATTTCTCCTTCAATTTCTTTCTCTTCTTCAGTTTCTCCATCTTTCTCTAAAGTTTTTTCTTTCTTCTCCGTCTTTCTCTTCAATTTCTCCATCTTTCTCTTCAATTTCTCATCTTTTCTTCAATTTCTCCGTCTTTCTCTCCCAGTTTCTCCGTCTTTCTCTATTTCTCCATCTTTCTCTTCAGTTTCTCCGTCTTTCTCTTCATTTCTCCATCTTTCTCTTCAGTTTCTCCGTCTTTCTCTTCCTTTTTTCTCTTTCTCTTTCTATTTCTCCGTCTTTCTTCTTTCATTTTTCCTTTTCTTTCTCTCTTTCTTCTCCGTCTTTCTCCTTTTTTTCCTCTTTCTTTCTCCTCTTTTCTTCCTTTTCTCCATCTTTCTCTTTTCAAATTTCTCATTCTTTTCTTTCAATTTCTCCGTCTTTCTTCCTCCTTTCTCCATCTTTCTCTTTTTTCTCCGTCTTTCTCTTCCAATTTCTCCGTCTTTCTCTTCCTTTCTCTTGTCTTTCTCTTCAGTTTCTCTCCCTTTTCTTTTTCTCCATCTTTCTCTTCTCATTTCTCCGTCTTTTCTTTTTCAGTTTCTTTTCTTTTTCCTTTCTCATTTCTCCATCTTTCTCTTAATTTCTCCTTTCTCTTTCTCCATTTTCTTTCTTTCTCCATTTTCTCTGCAGTTTCTTTCTTTCTTCAGTTTCTCGTTTCTTTCTTCAGTTTAAGTTCTTTCTCTTCTTTTTCTTCATCTTTCTCTAATTTCTCATCTTCTCTTCAATTTCTCCTTTCTTCAATTTTTCTTTCTCTTTTTTCTCGTCTTTCTCTTCAGTTTCTCCTTTCTTTTCTTCAGTTTCTTTCTCTTTTCTTCAGTTTCTCCATCTTTCTCTTCCTTTCGGTATTTCTTTTTTCTTCAATTTCTCCGTCTTTCTCTTCAGTTTTCTCCATCTTTCTCTTAATTTCTCCTTTCTTTAAATTTTCCATCTTTCTTCCATTTCTCCTTCTTTCTCTTCAGTTTCTCCATCTTTCTCTTGATTTCTCCATCTTTCTCTTCAATTTCTCCTTCTTTCTCTTCATCTTTTCTCTTTCTCTTTTTTCTTCAATTTCTCAATTTCTTTCTCTTCCAATTTCTCCATCTTTCTTTCTCTTCAGATTTCTCTTTCTCTTCGAATTCTTTCTCTTCTTTCTCCGTTTTCTTCAATTTTCTCCATCTTTCTCTTCCATTTCTCCGTCTTTCTCTTCAGTTTCTCCGTCTTTTTTTCTCCATCTTTTCTTTTTCTCCGTCTTTCTCTGTTTTAGGATCTTTCTCTTCAATTTCTCCATCTTTTCTAAATTTCTCCCATCTTTCTCTTCAATTTCTCCATCTTTTCTTCATCCTTTCTTCTTTCCATTTTCTCTTTCTCTTCTCCTTTCTCCATCTTTCTCTTCAATTTCTCCATCTTTCTCTAAAATTTCTCCATCTTTTCTGTTATCTTTTTCCTCCTTTCTCTTGAATTTCTTCTCTTCTCTTCAATTTTCCCTTTTTCTCTCTTTTCTATCTTTCTCCATCTTTCTCTTTTTTCTTCATTTTTTTCTTAATTTCTCCTTTTCTTTCTCTTTCAATTTCTCCATTTTTTCTTTTCTTCTCTTCAATTTCTCCATCTTTCTCTTCAATTTCTCCATCTTTCTCTTCAATTTCTCCTCTTTCTCTTCCAATTTCTCCATCTTTCTCTCAATGAACATGTCTTTCTCTTCCATTTCTCCTCTTTCTCTATTTCTCCATCTTTCTCTTAAATTTCTCCATCTTTCTCTTCCTTTCTCCTTCTTTCTCTTCAATTTCTCCGTCTTTCTCTTCCAATTTCTCCGTCTTTCTCTTCCAATTTCTTCTTTCTCTTCCAGTTTCTTCTTTCTCTTTTCTCCTTCTTTTCTCATTTTCTTCTCTTCCGTCTTTTCTTATATTTCTCCGTCTTTCTCTTAAATTTCTCCATCTTTCTCTTCAATTTCTCCATCTTTCTCTTCAATTTCTCCCATCTTTCTCTCCCATTTCTCCATCTTTCTCTTCAATTTCTCCATCTTTCTCTTCAATTTCTCCATCTTTCTCTCCTTTCTCAATTTCTCTTTCTTTATTTCTCTTTTTCTTCCTTCTTTCTCTTCACATCTTAGGAAAGGAGTTCTGTCTTTCTTCTTCAATTTCTCCGTCTTTCTCTTCAATTTCTCGTCTTTTCTGTTTCTTCCATTTCTCCGTCTTTTCTTCCTCCTTTCTCCTTCTTTCTCTTCCTTTTCTCCCGTCTTTCTCTCTCTTTTTTCTCTTCTTTCTCCTTAATTTCTCCGTCTTTCTCTTTTTTCTCCTTTCTTCCTCTTCTCCTTTTCTTTCTCTTCAATTTCTCCGTCTTTCTCTTTTCTTTTTTTCTTTCTCCCTTTTCTCCCTCTTTCTCTTCAATTTCTTTCTTCTTTCTTTTCCTTTTTTTCTTTTTCTTCCTCCTTTCTTTCTCCATTTTTCTCTTTTCTTCAGTTTCTTCTTTCTTTTTCTTTTCTCCGTCTTTCTCTTCTTTTTCTCCGTCTTTCTCTAAATTTCTCCTTTCTCTTCCATTTCTCCATTTTCTTAGTTTTCGGAAATCTTCTTTTCTTTCTCCTTTCTCTTTCTTTCTCTTTTCTTTCTCTTTTTCTTTCATTTTAAATTTTCTCATTCTTTCTCTAAATTTTCTACTCTTTCTCTTCTCTCCTTTCTCTTTTATTCTTTCTCTTAATTTTCTCTCGTCTTTCTCCTTTTTCTCTTTCTTTCTCTTCAATTTCTCCTTCTTTCTCTTCAGTTCTCCATTTCTCTTTTTTTTCTCCGTCTTTCTGAAAAATTTCTCCATTTTCTTTCCTCTTTTCTCCTTCTTTCTCTTCCTTTTCTCCATCTTTCTCTTAATTTCTCCATCTTTTCTCTTCCTTTCTCTCATTTCTTTTAATTTCTCCATCCTTTCAAGTAATTTCTCCTTTTCTTTTCTCTTTTTTTCTCATCTTTTCTCCTTTTCTCCATCTTTCTCTTCAATTTCTCCTTCTTTCTCTTCTTTCTTCTCCATCTTTCTCTTAATTTTCTCCTTTCTTTTCCCTTTTCTTCCCTTTCTTTCATTTCTCTTTTCTTCCATCTTTCTCTTCAATTTCTTTTTCTTTCTCTTTTCTTCATTTCTCCTTTTCTTTCTTCTTTCTTCAATTTCTCCTTCTTTCTCTTCCTTTCTCTTTTTTCTCTTTTCTTTCAATTTTAATCCTCTTTTCTTTCTCCATTTTTTCTCTTCCTTTTCTTCTCCATTTCTCCTTTCTTCCTCTTTCTCTTCTTTCTCCTTTCTTCGTTTCTCATTTTTCTTCCATCTCTTTCTCAAATTCTTATTTCTCCATCTTTCTCTTGGGATTTCTCCTTTCTTTTAAATTTCTCCTCTCTTTCTTCCTCTTTTTCTCCATCTTTCTCTTCAATTTTTCTTTCTTTTGGTCCTTTTCTTTTCTTTCTCCCGTCTTTTCTCATTTTCCTCTTTAATTTTCTTTCTCTTTAATTTCTCCATCTTTCTCTTCCAATTTCTTTTCTTTCTCTTCATTTCTCCATTTTTCCGTTATTTCTCCATCTTTCTCTTTTTTCTCAGTCTTTCTCTTCAATTTCTCCATTTCTTTCTCTTCCAATTTCTCTTCCTTTCTCTTCCTTTTCTCCATCTTTCTCTTCCATTTTCTCCATCTTTCTCTTCAATTTCTCTTTCTCTTCAATTTCTCCATCTTTTCTCTTCTCTTCAATTTCTCTTTTTCTTTCTTTCTCTTCCATTTCTCCTTTTTTCTCTTCTTTTTCTCCATCTTTCTCTTCCAATTTCTCCTCTTTCTCTAAAATTTTTTCTTCTTTCTCTTTTTCTTTCAGTTTCTCTTTCTTTTCTTCCTCCTTTCTCTTCATTTTCTCCGTCTTTCTCTTCTTTCTCTTTCTCTAATTTTCTTTTCTTTCTCTTCAATTTTCTCCTTTTCTTTCTCTTTTCTTCAATTTCTCCGTCTTTCTCCTTTTCTTCCATCTTTCTCTTCATTTTCTCCATCTTTCTCTTTCCTCCTTTCTCTTCCTTTCTCTTTTAATTTCTCCATCTTTCTCTTCCATTTCTCCTTCTTTTCAAGTTTCTCCATTTCTCTTTTCTTCTTTCTCCCTTTCTCTTCCATTTCTCCTTTTCTTTCTTTTCTCTTCAATTTCTCCCTCTTTTTCTCTTCTTTTCTCCATCTTTAGTTTCTCCTTCTTTCTCTTCAATTTCTCCATGTGTTTTCCTTTCTAAAATTTCTCATCCTTTCTCTTCAATTTCTCCGTCTTTCTATTTTTCTCCTTTTCTCTTTTTTTTCTTTTTTTCTTCTCCTTTCTCTTCTTTCTCTTCTTTTCTTCTCCTTTCTCTTCCATTTCTCAGTTTTCTTCTTCTTTTTCTCTTCTTTCTCTCCTTTTCTCCCTTCCTTTCTCTTCTTTTTTCTCCTTTTTTCTCTCCTTTTCTCCATCTTTCTCTTCAAATTTCTCCTTTCTCTTCAATTTCTCCTTTCTTTCCTTTCTCTTCTCCATTTCTCCTTTCTTTCTCTTCCTTTTCTATTTTCATCCTTTCTCTTCCATTTCTCCGTCTTTCTTTCTTTCTCCATTTTCTCTTCAATTCTTTCTCTTTCTCTTCATTTCTTTTTCTTTCTCTTCTTTCTTTTAATTTCTCTTTGTTGCCTCCGTTTTCTCTTCCTTTTCTCCATTTTCTTCTTCCTTTCTCCTTCTTTCTCTTAAATTTCTCCATTTTCTCTTCCATTTTCCCTTTTCTTCCTCCTTTCTCTTCCATTTTCTCCTTTCTTCCTTTCTCTCTTTCTTTCTCTAAAGTTTCTCCTCTTTCTCTTCCAATTTCTCTTTCTTTCTCAATTTCTTCCATCTTTCTCTTCATTTCTCCTTCTTTTTCAAGTTTCTCCATCTTTCTCTTAAATTTCTCCTTCTTTCTAAATGTTTCTCTTCTTTTCTTCTTTTTCTTTCTTCAGTTTTCTCTTCCATTTCTCCTTTTCTTCTAAATTTCTCCGTCTTTCTCCTTTTCTTCCTCTTTTCTCTTCAATTTCTCAGTTTCTCCTTTCTCTTCATTTCTCCATCTTTCTTCCTTAATTTTCTCTTCCATTCTCTCCTTTTCTCCATCTTTCTCTTCAATTTTCTCCTTTTCTTCCTCTTTTCTCTTCCATTTCTCCTTTTCTTTCTGAAAAAGTTTCTCCTTTCTCTTTTTCCTCTTTTCTTTCTCCATCTTTTCTCTTCTTTTCTCCTCTTTCTCTTCCATTTCTCCGTCTTTCTCCGTCTTTCTCCTTTTTTCCTTCTTTCTCTTCAGTTTCTCTTTTCTTTCTCTTCTTTTTCTCCATCTTTCTCTTCAATTTCTCCATCTTTCTCTTTAATTTCTCATCTTTCTAAAAAAAATTTTCTCCACCTTTCTCTTTCTCAAAAATTTCTCCATTTTCTCTTCCATTTCTCCATCTTTCTCTTCAATTTCTCTCCCTCCTTTTTCTTAATTTTTAGAAAATTTCTCCATCTTTTCTCTTCCATCTTTTCTAAACTTTTCTCCATCTTTTCTTCTTTTTCTCCATCTTTCTCTTCAATTTCTCATCTTTCTCTCTCAAATTTCTCATCTTTCTCTTAATTTCTCCATCTTTTTCTCTTTTCTTTCTCCTTTTTCTCTTCAATTTCTCCTTTTCTTCCATCTTTCTCTTCAATTTCTCCATCTTTCTCTTCAATTTCTCCTTTCTTTCCTCTTCTTCAATTTCTGAATCTTTCTTCTAAATTTCTCTTTCTTTCTCTTCATTTTTCTCATCTTTCTCTTCCTTTTCTCTTAATTTTCCTCCTTTTTTTCTCCATCTTTCTCTTGAATTTTCTCCTTTTCTTTCTCTTTCCTAAATCTCTCCATCTTTCTCTTCCATTTCTCCATCTTTCTCTCATTTTCTATCTTTCTCTTTTCCTTCTTTCTCTCCATTTCTCCATTTTCTCTTCCTTTTCTCCATCTTTCTCTTTAATTTTCTCCCTTCTTTCTCTTCAATTTCTCCTTTTTCTCCAAAATTTTCTCCATCTTTCTCTTTTTCTCCATCTTTCTCTTCCAATTTCTCCATCTTTCTCTTCTTTTCTCTTCCATTTCTCCATCTTTTCTCTTCATTTCTCCATTTCCATTTTCTCCTCTTTCTCTTAATTTTCTTTTCTTTTTTCTTCCAATTTCTCCATCTTTCTCTTCAATTTCTTCTTTCTCTTTTTTCTTTCTCTTCAATTTCTCCATCTTTCTCTTCCAATTTCTCCATCTTTCTCTTCCTTTTTCTCTCCATCTTTCTCTTAATTTCTCCTCTTTCTCTTTTTCTCCCTTTCTCTTAAATTTCTTTCTTTTCCATTTCTCTTTTCTTTCTCCTTTCTCTTTTCTCCTTTTCTCCATCTTTTCTTCAATTTCTCCATTTTCTTCTCTTCTTTCTCTTTTCTTTTCTCTTTTCTTCATTTTCTCTTTTCTCTTTTTCTTCTCTTTCTCTTTCTTTTCTCCGTCTTTCTCTTCTGTTTCTCATTTCTTTCCTTTTTAATTTCTCCTCTTTCTCTTAATTTCTCCTTTTTCTCTTCCTTTTTCTTCTTTCTCTTTTTTCTCCTCCTTTCTCTTTTCTCTTTTCTTTCTCCTTTCTTTCTTTCTCTCCTTTTCTTCCTCTTTCTCTTCCAATTTCTCCTTCTTTTTTCCTTTCTCTTCTTTCTCTTCTTTTTCTCCTCTTTCTCTTCATTTCTCTCTTTCTCTTCCTTTCTCCTCTTTCTCTTCCAATTTCTCCTTTTCTTTCTTTCTCCTTTCTTTCTCCTCTTTCTCTTTTCTTTCTTTCTCTTTTTCTCATTTTTCCTTTTCTCCCTCTTTCTCTTCCATTTCTCTCTTTCTTAATTTCTCCTTTTCTTTTCATTTTCTCTTCTTTTTCTCTTTTTTCTCCATCTTTCTCTAAAATTTCTCCTTTCTCTTCTTTTCTCTTCAATTTTCTCTTTCTCTTTCTTCCATCTTTCTCTTTTTTCTCCATCTTTCTCTTCCAGTTTTTCGTCTTTCTCTTAATTTTTCCGTCTTTCTCTTTCTCCATTTCTTTTCTCTTTTTCTCTTCCATTTTTCTTTTCTTCTTTTCCTCTTTCTCTTTTCTCATCTTTCTTTCTTTCTCTTTCTCTCCTTTCTTTTCTTCCTTTCTCTTCCATTTCTTCTTTCTTCTTTTTTCTCCATCTTTCTCTTCATCCTTTCTCATCTTTTCTCCTCTTTTTCTCCATCTTTCTCTTAAATTTCTCCTCTTTCTCTTCCTTTCTTTCTTTCTCTTTTCTTCCCATCTTTCTCTTCCATTTCTTTCTTTCTCTTTCTCTCTTTCTTTTCTTTTTTCTCCATCTTTCTCCAGTTTCTCTCCATCTTTCTCTCTTTTCTCTCATCCTTTCTCTTCTTTTCTTTTTCTTCTTCTTTCTTCTCCATTTTTCCTTTTTTCTCCTCCTTTCTCTTCATTTCTCTTCAATTTTTCTTTCTTAAGAGTTTCTCCATTCTTTCTCTTCAGTTTTTTCCATTTTTAATTTTCTTTTCTTCTTTGTTTCTCCATCTTTCTCTTAAATTTCTCCATCTTTCTCTTCCATTTCTCCATCTTTTTTCCATTTCTCCTTCTTTCTCTTCATTTTCTCCATCTTTCTCAATTTCTCATCTTTCTCCTTCTTTCTTTCTTTCTCTTCCATTTCTCCATCTTTCTCTTCCATTTTCTCCTCTTTTCTCCTTTTTTCCATCTTTTCTTCAATTTCTCCATCTTTCTCTTTTTTTCTCCGTCTTTCTCTTCTTTCTCCTCTTTTCTTCAATTTTTGGTCTTTTCTAAATTTCATTAATCTTTCTCTTCCAGTTTCTCTTTTTCTTTCTCCATCTTTCTCTAAAATTTTCTCTTTCTTTTCAAATTTTCTGTCTTTCTCTTAATTTCTCCTTCTTTCTCTTCTGTCTTCCATCTTTCTCTTCAGTTCTCCGTCTTTTCTTCCATGTTTTCTCTTCAGTTTCTCCATTTTCTTCAATTTCTCTCTTTCTTTCTCCATTTTCTTCCTCCTTTCTCTTCATGTTTCTCCTTTTCTTCCTTTTCTCTTCCATCTTTCTCTTAAATTTCTCCATCTTTTCTCCTTTCTCTTCATTTCCTTTTTTCTTAATCTTTTCTCTAAAAATTTCTCCATCTTTTTTCTTTTCCTCCTTTCTCTTCCATTTTCATCCTTTCTCCTTTTCTTTCTCTTAATTTCTCCATCTTTCTCCTTTTCTCCTCCTTTCTCTTCATTTTCTCCTCTTTCTCTTTTTTCTCAATTTCTCCTTCAATTTCTCTTCTTTCTCTTTCTCTTCAAATTTCTCCCTTTTCTCTCCTTTTTTTTCCATTTCTCCTTTTTCTTCTTTCTCTTCTTTCTCTTCAATTTCTCCATCAATTTCTTTCTCTAAATTTCTCCATCTTTCTCTTCTTTTCTCCATCTTTCTCTTCCAATTTCTCCTTCTTTCTCTTCAGTTTCTCTCTTCTCATTTCTCTTCTTTTCTCCTCTTTCTCTTCCATTTCTCCTCTTTCTTTCTTAAATTTCTCCATCTTTCTCTTTTTCTTCCTTCTTTCTCTTTCAATTTCTCCTCTTTCTCTTAATTGTCTTTTCCCTTTTTCTTCTTTTCTTCAGTTTCTCCATCTTTCTCTTCAATTTCTCTCCTTTCTCTTAATTTCTCCGTCTTTCTCTTCCATTTTCTCCTTTTTTTCTCCTTTCTCCGTCTTTCTCCTTTTCCTTTTCCTCTTCAGTTTTTCTCTTTTCTCCTTTTCTTCCTCCTTTCTCTTCCATTTCTCCTTTTCCTTCCTTTCTCTTCCCATTTCTCCTTTCTTTCTCCTTTTTCTCCCATTTCTTTTTCTTCCTCCTTTCTTTCATCTTTCTCTTTTTTTCCGTCTTTCTCTTCCATTTCTCCTTTTCTTCTCCTTTCTTCTTTTCTCCTTTTCTTCTCTCCTTTTCTTCCATTTCTCTCTTTTCTTCCTCCTTTCTCCATCTTTCTCCTTTTCTTCTCTTCTTTCTCCATTTCTCCTTTTCTTTCTCTTAATTTCTCTCTCTTTTTTCTTTCTCCTTTCTCTTTCTTTTCTCTTTCTTTTCTCCTTCTTTCTCTCCAATTTCTCCTTTTTTCTCTAATTTTCTCCCTCTTTCTCTTCATTTCTCCTCTTTCTCTTCCATTTCTCCATTTTTCTCTTCAATTTCTTCTCTTTTTCTTCTTTCTCTTCATCTTTCTCTTCCAATTTTTCTTCCTTTTCTCTTTCTTTTCTTTCTCATCTTTCTCTTCCTCCTTTCTTTTCTTTCTCTTCATTCCTTTCTTCTCCATTTCTTCTCTCTCTCTTTTCTCCTTCTTTTTCTTCCTTTTCTTTTCTCTTTTCTCTTCAATTTCTCTCTTTTCTTTCTCCTTTTCTCTTCCATTTCTCCTCTTTCTTCTTCCTTTCTCATCTTTCTCTTCAATTTTCCTTCTTTCTCTTCATCTTTCTCTTTTTTTCTTTCTTTCTCTTAAATTTCTCTCTTTTCTCTTCCTTTTCTTCCTCCTCTTTCTCTTCAATTTTCTTCCTTCTTTCTCTTCAGTTTCTCCGTCTTTCTCTTAATCTTTCTCCAATTTCTCCTTTCTCTTCCATTTTTTTTCAATTTCCTCCTTTCTCTTCAATTTCTCCATCTTTCTCTTCAATTTCTCCTTTTTTTCTTCAATTTCTCCATCTTTCTCTTCCATTTCTCCATCTTTCTTTTTCTTTCTTTCATTTCTCTCTTTTCTCTTCTCCTTTTCTCCATCTTTTCTTCCTTTTCTTCCTTTTTCTCTTCAATTTCTCTTTTTCTTCTCATCTTTTCTTCAATTTCCATCTTTCTCTTTTCTTCTCCTTTCTTTTCTTCTCCTTTTCTTGTTTCTTTCTCTTAATTTCTCCTTTTCTTTCTCTCTTCAATTTCTCTTTTTCTTCTCTTTCTTCTTCCATTTTCCTTTTTCATTTTTCTTTCTTCTCTTTCTTTTCTTTTCTTCAATTTCTCCTTTCTCTTCATTTTCTCCTTTCTTTCTCTTTTTCTCCTTCTTTTTCTTCCTTTTCTTTTCTCCCTTTCTCTTCCAATTTCTCCTTTTCTTTCTCCTTCTCTTTCATTTCTCCTTTTTCTTCATCTTTCTCTTCCATTCTTTTTTCTCTCCTTTCTTTCCTTTCTCTTCAATTTCTCCTTCTTTCTCTTTTCTTTCTTTCTTTTCTTAATCTTTCTTCTTCCTTTTCTCCCTTTTCTTTAATTTCTCATCTTTCTCTTCAATTTTCTCTTCCTTTCTCTTCCTTTCTTCTCTCTTCAATTTCTCCTTTTTCTCTCCTTCTTTCTCCATCTTTTCTTCCTTTTCTCTCCTTTTCTCCCTCTTTCTCTCCATTTCTCATCTTTCTTCCTCCTTTCTTTCTTTCTTCTTTTCTTCCTCCTTTCTCTTCAATTTCTCCTTTTCTCTTCTCCTTTTCTCCTCTTTTCTTCTTTTCCTCGTCTTTCTCTTCTTTTTCTTTTCTTTCTCTCTTTCTCTTCCATTTCTCCTTTTCTTCCTCCTTTCTCTTCTTCATTTCTCCTTTTCTCCATCTTTCTCTTCAATTTCTTCTTTCTCTTTCTCTTCCTTTTTCTCCCTTTTCTCTTCATTTTTCTCCATTCTTTCTCTTTTTTTTCTCCATTTTTCTCTTTTTCTTCCCCTTTCTCTTCCATTTCTCCTTTTCTTCTTCCTTTCTCTTCAATTTCTCTTTCTTTTTCCTTTTCTTCCATTTCTTTTTCTTCATCTTTCTTCTTAATTTCTCTTCCATTTTTCCTTCTTTCTCTTTTCTTTCTCCATCATTTCTCCTTTTCTTTTTCTTTCTCTTCAATTTTCTCCTTTCTCTTCCATTTTTCATCTTTCTTCAATTTCTCCATCTTTCTTTCAATTTCTCCATCTTTCTCCTTTTCTCCATCTTTCTCTTAAATTTCTCCTTTTCTTTCTCTTTCTTTTTAATTTCTCTTTTCTTTCTCTTTTTCTCTTCCTTTCTCCTTTTCTCCATCTTTCTCTTCATTTCTCCTTTTCTTTCTCCTTTTTCTTTCTTCTCCATTTCTCTTTTTCTCCATCTTTCTCTTCAATTTCTCCTCTTTCTCTTCCTTTCTCTTCTTTTTCTAAGTTTCTCCATCTTTCTCTTAAATTTCTCATCTTTTAAAATCTTTCTTCATTTCAATTTCTCATCTTTCTCTTCCATTTCTCATCTTTTCTTCTTTTCTCCATCTTTCTCTTCAATTTCTCCATTTTCTTCCTCCGTCTTTCTCTTTTCTCCATCTTTCTCTATTTTTTCTCTTTCCATTTCTCCGTCTTTTCTTCCTCCTTTCTCTTCCATTTCTCTTTTCTTCCTCCTCTCTCTTAATTTCTCCTCTTTCTCTTCAATTTAATGTCTTTCTCAAGATTTCTTTTCTTTCCTAATTTCTCCATCTTTTCTCCAATTTCTCCTCTTTCTCTTCAAATTTCTCCATCTTTTCTCCTTTCTTTCTCATCTTTCTCCTTTTCTTCCTCCTTTCTCTTCAATTTCCTTTTTTTTCCTCTTTTTCTTTTCCGTCTTTCTCAATCTTTTCTCCCTCCTTTCATTTCTCTTTTTCTCCTTTTCTCCGTCTTTTCTCTCTAATTTCTCCTTTTCTTCCAGTTCCTTTCTCTTTCTCTTTTCTTCTTTTTCCTTTTCTTTATTCTTTCTCTTCTTCATTTCTCCTTTTCTTCTCCTTTCTCTTTTTCTCCTTTCTTTCTCTTCCTTTTCTCCATCTTTCTCTTTTTCTTTCTCTTTCATTTTTCTATTTTTCCTCTTCTTTCTTCAATTTCTCCATCTTTCTCTTAATTTTCGTTTCTCCATCTTTCTCTTTAATTTTCTCAGTTCCTTTTCTCTTCTTTTCTTTCTCCTTTCTTTCTCTTCCATTTCTCCTTTTTTCTCTCCTTTCTCTCATCTTTCTCTTCCTTTTCTTCCTCTTTCTCTTCAATTTCTCCTCTTTTCTTTTCTCCTCTTTCTCCATTTCTTTCTCTTCCTCCTTTCTTCTTTCTTTTTTCCTTTTCTTTTCTCTTTCTTTCTCTTCTCCTTTTCTTCCATCTTTCTCTTCCATTTCTCCTTTTCTTCCGTAATTTTCTCTTTCCATTTCTCATCTTTCTCTTCAATTTTCTCTCCTTTTCTCCTTTTCTTCATCTTTCTCTTCAATTTCTCATCTTTTCTTTTCCTTTTCTTCCATTTCTCCTTTTCTTTCCTTTCTTCTCCATTTCTCCATCTTTCTTCTCCTTTCTCTTCATTTCTCTTTTCTTCTTTCTCTTTCTTTCAAATTTTTTTTCTCTTCCTTTCTCATCTTTCTCTTCATTTTCTTTCTTCCTCCTTTCTCATCTTTCTCTTCAATTTCTCCTCTTTCTCCATTTTCATCTTTCTCCGTCTTTCTCTTCCATTTCTCCATCTTTTCTCATTTCTCCATCTTTCTCTTCAATTTCTCCATCTTTCTCTTCAGTTTCTCCATCTTTCTCTTCCATTTCTCCATCTTTCTCTAAATTTCTTGTCTTTCTCTTCAATTTCTCCCATCTTTCTCTTCTTTCTCTCCTTTCTCTTCAATTTCTCCTTTTCTTCCTTCTTTCTCTTTCTCATTTCTCTCTTTCTCTCCTTTCTCTCCATCCTTTTCTTTTTCATTATTCTTTCTCTTCCATTTTCTCCTTTTCTTCATCTTTCTCTTCCATTTCTCCATCTTTCTCTTCAATTTCTCATCTTTCTCTTCCTCCTTTCTTCTCCATCTTTCTCTTCCATTTCTCCATCTTTCTCTTCAATTTCTCCTTTTCTAGTTTTCTCTTTCTCTTCAATTTCTCCTTTCTCTTCCTTTTTCTCCATTTCTTCTTTTCTAAATTTTCTCCTTCTTTCTCCATTTCTCCTCTTTCTCTTCAATTTCTCCCTCTTTCTCTTTCTCCTAAAATTTCTCCTCTTTCTCTTCATTTCTCCATCTTTCTCTTTCGTCTTTCTTCTCCATTTCTCCTTTTTTCTCTTTCTCTTCCATTTCTCCTCTTTCTCCTCCTTTCTCTTTCTCTCCTTTTCTCCATCCTTTCTCTTCAATTTCTTCTTTTCTTCAGTTTTTCTTTCCTTTTTTCTCTTTTAATTTCTCCTTTTCTCTTCCATTTCTCCTTTTCTCCATTTCTCCTTTTTCTCTCCCATTTCTCCATCTTTCTCTTCAATTTCTCTTCTTTCTCTTTTCTTTCTCCATCTTTCTCTTCCATTTCTCCTTCTTTCTCTTCCTTTCTCCATCTTTCTCTTCAAATTTCTCCATCTTTCTCTTCATTTCTCCGTCTTTCTCTTCAATTTCTTCTTTTCTCTAAATTTCTCCATCTTTCTCTTCAATTTCTCCTTTCTTTTCTTCAATTTCTCCTTCTTTCTCTTCAATTTCTCCATCTTTCTCTTCAGTTTCTCCATCTTTCTCTTCAATTTCTCCTTTTTTCTCTTCAATTTCTTTCCTTTTCTTCCTCCTTTCTCTTCCATTTCCTTTTCTTTCTCTTTTTTCTCCCATCTTTTCTCTTTTCTTCCTCCTTTCTTTCCTCTTCTCCTTTTCTCCTCCTTTCTCTTCCATTTCTCCTTTTCTTCCTCCTTTTTCTCCATCTTTCTCTTTTTTCTCCATCTTTCTCTTCCATTTCTCCTTTTCTTCCTCCTTTTCTCCATCTTTCTCTTTTTTCTCCTCCTTTCTCTTCAATTTCTCCTTTTTTCTTAAATTTCTCTTTCTTTCTCTTCAATTTCTTCCGTCTTTCTCTTCCAATTTCTCCATCTTTCTCTTCAATTTCTCCATCTTTCTCTTTTCTCCATCTTTCTCTTCAATTTCTCCATCTTTCTCTTTTCTCCGTCTTTTCTCTTCCATCTCTCTTTCTTTCAATTTCTCCGTCTTTCTCTTCATTTCTTTTCTTTCTCTAATTTCTCCATCCTTTCTCTTCAATTTCTCCGTCTTTCTCCATTTCTCCTTTTCTTTCTCCTAAGTTTTCTCCATTTCTCCTTTTCTCCGTCTTTCTCTTCAATTTCTCCTTTTTTCCTCCTTTTTCTCCGTCTTTTCTTTTTTCTTTCTCCTCTTTCTCTTCAATTTTTCTCCTTTTCTTCTTCCAATTTCTCCGTCTTTCTCTTTTCTCCATCTTTTCTCTTCCATTCTCCATCTTTCTCTTCCAATTTCTCCATCTTTCTTTTTCTTTTCTTCCTCCTTTTCTCTTCAATTTCTCCATCTTTTTCTCAATTTCTCATCTTTTCTTCTCCATCTTTCTCTTCAATTTCTCCATCTTTTCTTCCATTTTTCTCCCTCCTTTCTCTTCAATTTCCGTCTTTCTCTTCCAGTTTCTCCATCTTTCTCTTCCTTTTCTCCATCTTTCTCTTCATTTCTCCTCTTTCTCCTCCTTTCTCCATTTTTTCTAAATTTCTCCGTCTTTCTCTTCAGTTCTCCGTCTTTCTCTTAAATTTCTCCGTCTTTCTCTCCTTTCTCCATCTTTCTCTTCAATTTCTCCATCTTTTTCTTCAATTTCTCCCATCTTTCTCTTTTCTTTCTCCTTTCTTTCAATTTCTTTTTCTTCAATTTCTTTCTCTTCAGTTTCTCATCTTTCTTTCAATTTCTCCTCTTCTCAAGTTTTTCTCCTCATTTTCTCTTTTCAATTTCTCCGTCTTTTCTCTTTCTCTCTTTCTCTTCAATTTCTCCATCTTTCTCAATTTCTCAATCTTTCTCTTTTCTCTTCATTTCTCATCTTTCTCTTAAATTTCTCCATCTTTCTCTTAATTTCTCCTTCTTTTCTTTCTCCATCTTTTCTCCAATTTCTCCGTCTTTCTCATCTTTTTCTCTTCAATTTCTCCATCTTTCTCTTCATTTTTCTCCATCTTTCTCTCTTCAATTTCTCTTTCTTTCTCTTCAATTTCTCCTTTCTCTTCTAATTTCTCCATCTTTCTCTTTTTCTCCATCTTTCTCTTCAATTTCTCCATCTTTCTCTTCAATTTCTCCATCTTTCTCCAATTTCTCCATCTTTTCTTCAATTTCTCCATCTTTCTCTTTCAATTTCTCATCTTTCTCTTCTTCAATTTCTCCATCTTTCTCTTCAATTTCTCCGTCTTTCTCTTCAATTTCTCCATCTTTCTCTTCAATTTCTCATCTTTCTCTAATTTCTCCGTCTTTCTCTAAAATTTCTCCATCTTTCTCTTCAATTTCTCCATCTTTCTCTTCAATTTCTCCATCTTTCTCTAAAATTTCTCCATCTTTCTCTTCAATTTCTCCGTCTTTTCTTCAATTTCTCCGTCTTTCTCTTCGATTTCTCATCTTTCTCTTTAATTTCTCCCATCTTTCTCTCAGTTTCTCCGTCTT
Organism: Acanthosepion pharaonis; assembly: GCA_903632075.3. NCBI lineage: Eukaryota > Metazoa > Mollusca > Cephalopoda > Sepiida > Sepiidae > Acanthosepion > Acanthosepion pharaonis. Next base: position 196,206 of record CAHIKZ030002867.1, read on the forward strand.
TCTCTTGGTTTCTTCGTCTCTCTTCAGTTTCTCCGTCTTTCTCCAGTTTCTCCGTCTTTCTCTTCAATTTCTCCATCTTTCTCTTGATTTCTCCGTCTTTCTCTAATTTATCCATCTTTCTCTTCAATTTCTCCGTCTTTTCTCTTCAGTTTCTCGTCTTTCTCTTCAGTTTCTCATCTTTTCTCTTAATTTCTCCATCTTTCTCTTCAGTTTCTCCATCTTTCTCTTCAGTTTTCTCCCAATTTCTCCGTCTTTCTCTTCCATCTTTCTCCGTCTTTTCTCTTTCAGTTTTCCGTCTTTCTCTTCAATTTCTCCGTCTTTCTCTAAGTTTCTCCGTCTTTCTCCAGTTTCTCCGTCTTTTCTCTTCATTTCTCGTCTTTCTCTTCAGTTTCCTCTTTTCTTCCAGTTTCTCCGTCTTTCTCTTCAATTTCTCCGTCTTTTTCTCTAAATTTCTCCATCTTTCTCTTCAGTTTTCTCCATCTTTCTCTTCAATTTCTCCTTTTCTCTTCATCTTTCTCCGTCTTTCTCTAAAATTTCTCCGTCTTTCTCAGTTTCTCCGTCTTTCTCTTCATTTCTCCATCTTTCTCTTCAGTTTCTCGTCTTTCTCTAAAATTTCTCCGTCTTTCTCTTCAATTTCTCCGTCTTTCTCTTCAGTTTCTCCGTCTTTCTCTTAAGTTTCTCCGTCTTTTCTCTTCAGTTTCTCCGTCTTTCTCTTAGTTTCTCCGTCTTTCTCTTCCAATTTCTCCGTCTTTCTCTAGAATTTCTCCGTCTTTCTCTTCAATTTCTCCATCTTTCTCTTCAATTTCTCCATCTTCTCTAATTTCTCCATCTCTTTCTCTTCAATTTCTCCATCTTTCTCTTCAATTTCTCCATCTTTTCTCTAAATTTCTCATCTTTCTCTTCAATTTCTCCATCTTCTCTAATTTCTCCTCTTTTCTCTTCAATTTCTCCATCTTTCTCTTCAATTTCTCTCTACTCCATCTTTCTTCAATTTTCTCCATCTTTCTAAATTTCTCCATCTTTCTCTTCAATTCTTTCCATCTTTCTCTTAATTTCTCCGTCTTTCTCCGTCTTTCTCTTCCAGTTTCTCCGTCTTTCTCTTCAGTTTCTCGTCTTTCTCTAAGTTTC